>ML792427.1:76493-90755 GCA_009831015.1 Picea engelmannii | reverse complement strand
TCTTGACTGACGCCCAACATCATCATATTCGTCACCTTAGCATTTTCCTCGACTCTCAACTGGTCGTTCTCCAACTCAACAATGTGTACCGTGTACGCGATCCGTGCCTCTTTCACAAATACCTGCAGGTTAGATTATTATCTTCACATTTTGATTCCATTACATTTACACATATTCCAAGAGACTTGAATCAAACAACAGATGAAATAGCTAACATGGTGCTAGATTGACATATATCACATCAAGCTACACATACATAAACATCTCATATATCCTGTCACAGCATATAGATAGAATCAAACATCATCAAAATCAACACAAAAAACACATGTAAACCACATTTGGATCTCAAAAAAGGTGTATACTCATATATATATCACGGCCTCCCCGGCCATCTGAATGTTTACATACAACAAAAATACATCGGCCCTCCGGCCCGTACCACATCTCAGTACAAAAATTGGCTCACCAGCCTATCAAAACAGTATACAAAATACATGATACAATCAAGATGCCTCTATCGCACCCCCAGATGCCCCTCCCTTAGGAGGTGGTGGTGGCCCACCCCCACCTGCCCCAGGCGGTGGTGGTGGAGCACCTGCAGGACCCTCCTACCCCGGCGGCAGGCGTCCACTAGTCATGGCGGCAAGCACAGTTGCTCGCCGCACTAGGCCCCACCATGGTGACGGTAACCCTATACACTGTTCCAGGAACCCCTCATCCTGGATACGGATTCAGATGCCCTCATGAACGTCCTACAACATCATCTTAAAACAACAATGTATATCATCCAAATCTACTTCAGCTGCCGCCGGAGGAGCATGTGATGGCCCCACACCAGGGTCATCAAATCAACGCCTCCTCGCCGGTCTCTCAAGCTCTGCTGGTGCCCCCACAGCCTCATCCCATCACCGCCTCCCTCCACGTGGAGGTCTCTTCAGCTCTCCCTGAACTAGCGCTCTATACAACTCCACCTCACACCCGCAAGGTGCCAAATCTGCACATGCACCAAACACGCAACAACAGATCGTATCAGTGTCTATACATCATATATATGAACTGATATATCAAAATCACAACATGCAAAACATAACATACCTCGATGGTCGAACACCTCCCCAGGAGGCAACACCATGTCCGGGTCCCCCCGAAAGTCCACCCCAGCATAGGGGTACTGCAGTATGACCTGCGGCATCTGCCGCCATATCTGCGCCGCTTGCGTAGTAAAATAGTGCCCACCTTCGCCACCACTGTGGCGAATCAAAATCACGGACCATCTCCTCAGTCGAGGCTCTCGCGCCCCAGGCGCCTCAAGAAGAACCCGCAGGCACAACATCGGCACCCTCTCCAAGAAATAGGCTACCAGGATGGAGCCAAAAGCAAACTTCCCGGTGCCTGTGGACCGACAACGGTCCAGCTACGCGATCATCCACGCATGCAGGGTCAAACCCCAGGCGAACTGCTCATGGCCCGCCACCACCCTCTCCATCAAGAACAACTCACCACCACTGATCCGGTGGGTTGCCAGTGACCCGTACACTCGGATAATCATCGCTGCTATGCAACGATGCAGCAGGGCATCTATCCCACTGATACTCACTGTTGTCCTAGCCATGTAGCGCTCGCCTGAGCAATATCGCTCGGTGACAGTACGCATATGAGTGTCCCTCGACAGCACAGGCTCTGTCGGCAACGGTGTTCCCCAGAAGGGGAGCCCAGTCAAGAAGTATATATCCTCCACCACAGTGAAGGGGATCTGCTCTCCTCGCACGAGGAAGTAGTGTTGATCTGGGCTCCACATCTGGAGAAAGAACTGGAGTAAATACTCCTATGCCCATATCAATGGGCACTCAAAGAACTTTAGCAACCCACTGGTTGCTAAAGACGCTCGAACTGCAGGCGGTGCATTGGCCACAGCATCCCGCAACTGTGACCAGTCTTGCTCACACCACCGCACATCCATGATCACTACTCGCCATCTGCACACAACCCAAAGTCCTATATTAGCTTATGCAACCATCCAGTACATCAAAAAAGGCTAATTTTTCACCCTGAAACCTTGCCTCAAAAGCGCGGTTTTACCACCCACAGGCGCGCACGCATGCACACCTGTTCACTATACAGGCGCGCACATATGCACGCCTATTTTTCCCACAGGCGTGCTCTTGAGCGCGCCTGTTCACAATACAGGCGCACGCTAGGGCATTCCTGTCACACCCATAAGCGTGCTCTAGAGCGCGCCTGTTCACCCCACAGGCGCACACTCATGCGTGCCTGTCTACCTCACAGGCGCGCCCCTGAGGCACGCCTGAAATTCCTTCTCCCACGCACGAATGCGTGATTATTCAGTGTACAGGCACGCATGCATGCGCACCTTCCACCGAGTCGCCCACACATGTGAGCCCACATTCTACCAAAAACCCCTTTAAACCCCTATACGACCCCCCCATACCTACCCTGCCCAAAAATTGGAAACCTATTTCTATGCAGGATGATTAGACCACTAACCTGAAACTCGCACACCGTCGATCGGGTACCTCATGCTCCCGGAATCACTCAATCTCCTCTGAATCTATTCGAAAACTCACTGTAGTAGCAGGTACAAATGAGGTGGCAATGTGGGCCCTACAGCTATATATAGGCCTTTTTCCAAACTTCCACTCACCATTCCGAGAGCCCACGACATCCATTTTTCGAACCGTCTTCAGCCACGGGATCAACATCCCGCCACCTACATCATGGCTGTCCCTGGGCCACTTTTCATCCTGAGCCCCTAGGGTGCCTTTCTTCCATATCATGGACAGGTACGCCCATGCATTGTCACATTTATCTAAACACATGTTCATGTTTTTTATTCTCTTCAGATATTGTTCACTTTGGGTATTTGGTTGTTCTATGTGCAGGTACTTGATCATCATCTCTCAACCTCATTCCTTCAGGTATATACTCAGCACTGGCATGTAGTCTCTCCCGTTGTATTGCATTTACATTTCCAGTCATACCCTCTGATATTGGCCTTTAGGATACCCATTTCCGGCTCTGCAGTACTCACACCTCCATTTGCATTTTTGGTACTAGTGCCCGGTAGTTTTCTTACCCCCGTGAGTTGTTTCATTCATAGCACCTTTTTCCACTTTTGACACTCATGTTGTTCTTCATTACCCTTTAGGGATGGGAGTCCCGGTAGTCTTTCATCATGTTGTGAATTAACCACATACTTCTTCTCCTCATTTTGCTAGCTTCCCATATGGACTCCCAGCACATCACTTTATGGTTATGTTCTTTTTTACCTGCACCTCCGTAGGATCATGAACCCACCATTTCATCCACCATCAGTTTGCCCATCTGTGAACCTATCTTCATTTCACCTACCTCATACAGAAACTCGCCAATGGGGCCCCCACCCTTCATCAGTTTTCCCAGAAATTTCTGCCCTCCCTGGGGCACTCATTTCACACTGGGGAACCCGTTTCTGTATTTTGTACATCTTTCCCACATTTATTCATTATTCCTTGTACAAACGCCTTTATTTTCCGTTATTTACTTTTGTCATCACCGTTGGCGACCTGCTTTCCTTTTGGCCACACGCAACCCATGTCACCTTTGGTTGGAGCATTACTTCTCATTTACCCCGCCGACATCGTCTATATCTTCAGAGTACTACCCCGGTCACTTACCTTTATCCTCTGCATTTGTTCACCTTGTCCCGCCTCTGGCACAACTTATCCCTGCTCTTGTTGTCCCCCGGACACTTGATCTTGTCACACGGTTGCGGCCACGCCTTATATCATGCACCCTCCAACCAAGGGCAGTCTGGAGTCTTCCCACTTATTGACTTCATCCATGTACCTCTGCCACTTCCTCACCACAGTAGATTCCGTGAAGCCCTTTGCTTCTGGGAGTCGCGTCCCCCTTTTTGTTGACATCAGCACAATTTTCCAGAAGGGCGGTAGTATCTTGATTCTCATTTTCCATTTAATGAGAGATCTCGGACGACACAGGGGGAAACACCATTGCTCCCTGATGTCGTTGACCCCCATAACATTCGACGCCAACACTTTCTCATGTTGCGGTGGGTCTTACTTTGCAACTATTGCAGTTTTTCTTATCAGTTGCCGAAGACCTTTGAACTTGGTAGGGCCACCAATGCCCACATCACTGTTGCTGTTTATTTCCGCGACCATTACCTATGGTTCAGAGTATGTTCCTTTGCAGAATTGTCTTCTGCCTTTCTCATTCCGCCCCCGCGGGCGCTGCAGTTGTCTACATCAACATTTTCATTATCTTTTTTCAAAGTTACATGATATGATCATGGGGCATGCCCGCCTCGTTTGTACACAGTTGTATATTGTTACGCACCTTATGGAAGGTCGGGTTCTACAGGTTCCTTTCTTCTCCAAAGGATTGCTCTACACGGTCCCACTCTTGCTCTCCCTTACAACACCATTCTCAGTAAAAGAAACATTGATGGATTTCAGCTATACGTATTCTCCTAACCTCATCCATCAGGGGGCATCTGTTATCACTGAAATTTCGTCCGCACATGGCGAAAAGAACTCCGCATTGTCAAAATAGGACTGAAGTCATTCATGGCACAAGATTAATTCCACAACATTGCAAAAAGGGTAAAAAACTATACAAAATGACCAAAAAATTAAAGGGTGCTTTACAGAACCTGGGTGTGTGCGCATATGCGCGTAACAAAAACGTATAATGTGCGCATCAATGCTCGAGGCGCGGCTGTTGGGCGAAAAACCCGCGTGCCTGCTAAACGATGTATTTATTGAAATTGGTCGGCCTCCCAACCACTAATGGATCAGCTCCCAAGCCGATTTGACACCAAATCCGAGCTCAATCCTCATGGTGGGTTGGTCAAAGACCTAATTGAGCCCTAAAGAGCCCCTTTTCACATTCCAAAGAGGTTACATAATAACCCAATGCTAGGCTATAAAAATCCATGAATAACCACCATTTTCTTAAGGAATTCTATGCATTGTTATGCTGCCAAGATTGTTAAGGACTCATTCTTTAACAAGAACATATAGGCATCATTTCACAAGAGCTATCCACCCCTCTCTTGAGTTGATAAGCTTGGAGTTCTTTCACCCACATTTTCATCTTTTCATTGTAAGGAGAGCAAGCTAGTGAGGGCCTCAAGAGCCTTCCATTGGAGAAAGAAGGGACCCAAGTCCCCTTTCTTCATTGTGCCTTTGGATTTCATCAATAGATCAGCTTATACATTGGTGATATTGGTCCATTTGTATTTATTTTTCATTTTTCTCATATGCTCATAGTTTTAATTAGTCTTAGTTTAATTTTTGTTTATATTTCTATTGTTTCTCTTTCTAACCTTTCCTTTCATAGTTGTCATGCCTAGCAGAGCCCAACTGGGCATGTAAGCACCTTTTATTTTCTCACCTAGTGACGAATTGGGTGCAAACACCCACACCTACTCATTCTCTATGGAGGACTTCATTGGGACATGATCTCTATGAACATTTCAAATCTATTCGACAACCCTTTCATCCTCATGACCCTCCTAGTGAAACAGGACCATCTGGTCAAACCATGAATCACCCAGTTGATCAGGTTATTCACTCTATTTCCATGCCAGCACAAGTCCATCCTAATGTTGGACTCATCACCTCTACTCATCCCCAAATCACTTCAATCGCTACCACTATTTCTACAATATTTTACTCTACAGCTATGCATGTTCCACATGATCCTACTAGGACATCTTCTCACTCGAGAATGTAGACCCCTGCTGGCCAAACAAAACCAGCTGGAGGGAAACCACCATCCAATGAACTGTTTCCTCCTAGAGGACTACCTTTCCATGGCAGGCCTACCCCTCCTGGGGGACAGTCCCCTTTTCATGCTCCTCCTGGAGGGAAACCTCTATTTGCGAGTTATACCCCGGTCGTAAATCCACCGCTGGCAAGGGGGAAACCCCCATTTGCTGGAAAACCTTCACAATCCTGGGGAGCATCCTCAGGAGGCACTTTTACTCAACCCCACTTTGGGGGGCACTTGTATAATAACCCACTAGGAGGAGTATCCAATCATGTTCCTCATGGAACATCTTACGACCAATCTTATCTGGGCAGCATCCAAAACACCACTTGGAGTTCTCCAGGACCACAGTCTTATCCTCCTCATGGGCCTCATGTGTATCTGCCTCCAAGATCTACTCCTTACCACTATCAAGGGAATTTTTTTTATCCTCTCATAGGAAAATAAATCACCCGGCCTATAATTTTCAAAACCCACCGGGTTATGCCCCTGTTTCTCATGCACCGTCGAATCCTTCTTACCCTGGCTAACAATAACCATATGTAGGAGGACCTACTGGTTACAACTATCCACTTAACCCAGTCTATGGTCCTACTGGTGTTCCTATGCTATACCAGTATCATTCGCACATTAACCGACAACTACCTTTCCTTGCGACTCTGGATCTCCTAGACTTGTCTCGGTTAACTAATGATCCCATCTCTCATTCACTGGTTTGGCCAGTCATTCCAGCTAAAATTCCTTCTGATATTCCAAAATTTGATGGAAACCCTAGCGAAGATCTGAAAAACCATGTGATGACTTTCCATTTGTGGTGTTCATCAAACTCCCTCATGGATGATTCTATACATTTGCATCTTTTCAAGCGAACACTTATCGGTTTGGTAGCAAAGTGGTATATTGAACTACCACATGCTTCTTTTCATGATTTCAATTCCCTTTCCATGTCTTTCCTCATGCACTTTCAACTGCCTACTCGCTACGAGATAGGTATTGAACTCTTGACCTCCCTTCATCAAAATAACTCTGTGCATATCTCTGACCATATTCATGAGTGGAGGCGACGACAAAGGATGATCAAGGAAGTCATTCCTGACATGCTCTTAGCATAATGGATTACTAAATCACTATTACCCCCGATCGCTCGTGATGTATCTATGGGTGGTGCGGTCACAAAGGAACAATCCATTGGTCGGGCTCAGTATTTAGATTTGGTTTATTCCTAATCTGGTACATTGTATGATCTTCTTCCGAATGCTGCTCAAGCTAATACTGATCCTTCTAAGCCATCATCCTCATCTCATGCAGATGGTGCTATCGGTTCTTTCAAAACTCAATATTTTTCCAAATCAAATACACCCTCCTCTACCTCCCCTCAAACTCAGATCTCTGAGGTGAATGTAGTTCAATCTACCCCTTCACAACAATGCAGAGGTAATAAGAAGACTAAGAATAAATAAATAAATAATAATGAACAACCCAAAAATCAAACACCTGCTACCGAAAAGCAACCACAACGGAAACTGAAATTCCCATGTATCATTTGTGGTGACGATCACTACACTCGAGATTGTCCGCTTCGTAATGAAGTGGCCAAAATTTTCAAAGGGAAGTCACAACCCACTGTGCTTACTCAGCCTTTTCCACAGTAGCAATCCATGGTTTCTCAAACCCTCTCTCCTAGGGGCAGTTCTAGCGATCCTAATCATGAGGCCTTATCGAGTGCACATATTTATATGTTTAATGGGATCAATTTGACCACTCGCTCTAAGACCTACGACACACAAGGTAACCCTGACAAAGGAAAATACACTAATGGTGCCGACACTTTACCAGATCCATCATCATCCTCCGTTAGTCTTCCATCGGTTAATCCTCCATCTGGACCACTTCATATTGAGAAACCCACGTTTGACTCTATCTTACGCCCTCCTAAGACAACTATCCACAAAGCTACCTTTAATCCTTGTTCACGTGCTGCCCAAAAATACAACACTATTGAAGATTTGGCTCAAGCACTGTGTGTTATGTTTGCATTAGAAGTTCTACAACACTGCCCCAGTCAATGTAGAATTCTCTTGACCACTCTTGGTGTTGTTGATCCTGAGTCATCCAATCAGATCATGTTTAACCTGGATAATTATGCGTCTCGACTCTCACACCAACTTGCTTTCCAAGTTGATGTTGTTGTTCACAATCAAAAAATCCATCGAACTATTCTGGATGAGGGAGCCTCAACTTGTGTCATGTATTTAGCATTTTGGAAAGGTTTAAAATCACCAGCACTCAACAAATCCCCAACAATGTTATGCACCTTCGACGGGTGAGATTTTCATCCCCATGGGATTTTACAGTCCCTACCCATCCAATTGGGTGGAAAAACTATTACTGTTGATGTCGAGGTGGTCGATGCTCCCCTCTATTACAATTTGTTACTTGGAAGAAGTTGGTTTTATGCTATGACTGTTGTTTCCTCGTCAGTCTTTCGTTGTGTACAACTTCCTCACCAGGGCAAAATTTCCACTGTTGATCAATTGGATTTCTGCACGACCGATGCTCGTGCTCCTGCTACCAACAACATTCATTTCTTGGGAGACCAAAAGATCACGTATGAAAGTGTTGGTGTTGGCTTACTGAAATATTATAGCGTCATGGGTGCCTTCCCTACACCACTTCCACCGAATACACATCATATTTCCACCGTCGATATGATTTTGATTACAGCTTATCAATCTTTGGAATCATCTGACCCTTGGATTGTACCTCGTCCATTGGAATTCGATGCACTACATGACACCATACCACTTAGTCCAGCCGAAAAATCATACGTTTCTATCCCATCTGTTTCTCCCTCATCAACACTTGATGGTTCCTCATTGCAATCACAGTTGCGTTCCTTGTTGTCTGTGATTGACTACATTTCCCCAACTTTTCCTTCGGATGAATCTATTTTGAAAATGTTTCACATTGACAAGTTACCTCAGGATAATAATTTTCACCGATCCTCTTTTCTTCCCCCTCGTGAAGAAATTCAAGCAGATATACCGTCTATCTCCCCTCCTGGTGTTGATTTTTCATCATCTCCCATGCTTTCTTCCGACGATTTGGATCTGGTAGTAGACATGGTGATTTCTTCAGTCAGATTATTGGAGCCTGATCTCTTTACTCCTATCATGGCCCTCAACATGTGTTCCTTCTCGAGCTATTATCTTCCATCCAGTGAAGATCTCCTGGCGGCCATGATCATGTTTTATCCTTTGACATGGTACCCTTCCAAAGCATTATCCTCTTGGAAGCCATGATCCAGACAAAACTACAAGCATAGTTTCTCTCCTCTATGGAAAGCTCATTAAAAAATGAAGCAAAGGCCTTGAGCATAGTTCTTTTCCTATGTCAAGCTCATTAAAAAAATGAAACAGTCACCTCTCTTGAACCTTCTTTTCATCCACCCTTCTCCTTTTTCTCATCTACTAGAGAAATTGGTGACAAACTTAGAGCTGATGAATGAATTGAAGCTTGGAGGGCATGTCTCCAACCTTTTCTGATCATTCTGGAGTTAAGCCACTAGTTTTCATGCCGGGGGCATACCGAGTTGAGTCTTTGTTCTTTCTCATGCTCGTAAATACATGAGAATGCATGGGTAGACTTTTATCTATTTTTTGGACCTGTATGGATACATGAAAAAGGACCCCCCTAGAGTCTCCTTTAAGCTCTTTTTAGACTCTCTAAACATGAAAAGATTGTCGAGTGATCTTGCATCCTTTTCCACTTGTTAAATGGTTTGAAAGGGCATCTTTCAAGTGATAATTTATCTCTTTTTCGGCCTCGCGAGACTAACATTATGAAAAAGGACAACACTGGAGTCATCTTTAAGTTTTTTTCAGACTCTCTAAACATGAAAATATTGCTAAGCACCTTGTTCTCTTCAAACTCATTAAAGTATTTGAAGAAAATATCTATTGAGTGATAGTTTATCTCTTTTTCGGTCTCGTCAGACTACTTTACGAAAAAGGAATTGAGAGAGTTCTCTTTTAAGTTTTTTTCTAGACTCTATAATCATGAAAAACCTTCGATTTTTCTGTCTTTGGACTCTCTAAACAAAACATCGACAGACCCATATGGGACCGAACCCTTACTTCTTCCAGTTCACTAAACAAAGGAAGAGGAACTTACTGAAGGTGAGTTTTATCGAGCATGTGTTATCCTTCTCGAGCTCATTAAATTAAAAAGAGGTACTCGTCTATCTATATGGGGGAAAAAATTGAAAGAAGCAAGCCAAGCAGTTTTTTCAGAACATTACCAAGTAACTCTTAGAGTCACCTTTGAACACAACACTTTGTTTTTGCATGCATTATAATCTGCTAAAACTCTTCACTGAGCCAATCCTTTGAGTTTCTTTCACTCCTTTGGGTCACCTGACGTAAGTCATAGCATCCACTGCATCGTCAAGTTTTGGTCCATGTCATTCTTTTGCTATTGTGCCTCAGTGTTCAAGGGAAGTATTTGCCTCAAGAGTCAGCCATCACAAATATCTTGTCTCAATACCCGTTTCAGTCCATGTTCATTTGATCTACCAACTACATCTCTGTGTCTGTTTCATGTTGTTGATGGGGCATACATCAAGGCCCTCCTTCGACGAGTCTATTCTTGTCGACTTCAACACATTATCCAGGAACTAGACTTAGAAACTAGTTAGTGCTTTGGGACCTGTATGCCTCAATGGTAGGCCTCCTCACATTCGAAAGTGGGTTTACATCATTGACCTCTGATCGGATTATTCCACGGGTGTTCGACTCCAGCTCATCCATTCACATTCGTTGGAATGTACTAGAGTACCTTGGGACTCATTGACATTAATGGTGATTTCCCTCGTGCTTGTTAATGGTTTACATCATTGACTGGTAATCAAGTGGTTTATTCCATGTTCGACATCAAGCCATCTATTCACATGGTTAGATTTGTACTACATCGGGATCGGTAAGAAGACCCTGGGTTGAGTGATCACTTTGATATGTACTTTTCCCAGGTTGCGATGGAGTTTCTCTTGAACAATGACACATATACTGTTACATAGATCCACTTTGTGTTGGTCGTGGCTATGTCTTTGTTGAAATTACTAATACAACTGAGAGGTGGGGGGTGAATCAGTTGTAACTTAGCTTAAACAATAATTAACAATTAAAACATTATTAAAATTTCTTCAAGTGATCATCAACAATATACATCATATGGACAGTGAAAGTAAGGAGCATCAATCACACATAAAATATACACAGAGACAGATTTTCACGAGGAAACCCATAAATGGAGAAAACCTCTTCTTCTTCGAAATGATAGACAACCTTTTAAGTTCTGTACATCATCTATAATTGAGCACCAACTCAATGTGAGGCTACTACCTCTATTTTACAAGCTGCAACTTGTTTGAGAGCACCAACTCTCTGGTTTCTCTAGCACCCACTATAAGGAAGCACCAACTCCCTTAATGTTCTAGCACCATCTAGATGGAAGCACCAACTTCTAGTTACATAGGCTCCAACCTGTATAATAGAGAACACCTATTCTCCCTTGCACCACCCTGCCACCCTGGTTTCTCTAGCTGCTACCAGATGGAAGCTACAACTTCCTGTGTTCATGCTCTCACTTGAACTTCTGAGGACAACAGTCCTCCCAAGAACCTCCCAACCTCCCCATAATATGAATAAATAAGTAAATAGACAACTACATAGATAAATCAATTCTTACCAATCTTTCTTTGTTCTGTAAATCTGGTCTTCTACTAATTGTTCTGTTGTTCTTCTCTTCCTTTGTCTGTTCAGTAGGTCTTCTCTGCATCAACTCATTCTATAATTCTACTTTTATTAAACTTCTCTTCATCATATTTACTCTTCTCTGAGTTTCTTCTCACACTGTGCATCATCTCCATCTCCCACTGCACATGCTCTTATTTTCCCTTTGCTTCAGTTTCATTCATTTTTCATACCGAATAGCAAACCACACATAGCCTATCTCACCTTATTTTATACACACCTCCACGACAGTTCCACTTCGCATTCTCTTAGGAAAAAGAAAGACAACTGTCAAAGAAACTGAAACACCAAATGATTGGAAATAATGAGTATGTTTCACTAACAGATTTGTAACTGAGGAGTTAACTGTGAGAGAGAACAGTAACCCTTCGATCTTTGTTCAAATTCACTTGCACCGTTGGATTGGCTTCATGAGATCTTGCATTCATTTCATCATTTCTGTGGCCAAGCTTAGAACCTCTAGCTTCTACCTCCATCTTCCATCGATGTGATCAATGGCTATGACCATGTGCTTATGCATAAAGCGCTTTCACAATTTCTCATTTCGTGATTTTCAACACTATGTTTTGTTGGCCCCAAGTCAGTGAAATTTCGATCACTTGCCACATGTCCTATGATTCCATGGTCCAGATCTGATCTTGATTCAGCGGTTTCAATTGAATCGAAATTTCGCATATCGCGATTTTGACATTCTTGTTGCATTGTTTTCTTTGCCTCTCCATGTCGTGATTCGCAAAACTCCAATATGGAGTTAGATCAACGGTTCAGATCTGATTTTGATTCAACGACTGAGATTGAATTGTGATTTTCCATATCGTGATTTCGACATTCTTGAAGTTCATTGTTTTTGTCACATTAAATTCCTTATCCACGAAACTCCGAAATGGAGTCAGATCAACGATCCAGATCACATCTTGATATGACGGCTCAGATCAAATTGCGATTTCTCATATCGCGATATTGAGATTCGTATTGTTAATGATATTTGACATCTCCAATACTCGATCCATGAAACACCGGAATTGACTGGGATCAACGGTCCAGATTCAATCTTGATCTGATGGCTCAGATTGAATCAAGATTTTGCATATCACGATATTGGGATTCCTATGGTTGATATTACTTGACATATCCATCTCTCGATCCCTGAAAATCTGACATGGATTGGAATCATCGATCCAGATTCAACCTTGATCTGACGGCTTAGATTGAATCGCAATTTCGCATATCGCGATATTGGGATTCCTATAGTTGATATTACTTGACATCTCCATCTCTTGATCCCAGAAACTCCGACATGAATTGGAATCAATGGTCCAGATTCAATCTTGATCTAACGGCTCAGATTAAATCGCGATTTCTCATATCATGATTTCGAGAGGTTAGGAAGCCCTGTTCCTTTGACTCTCCAGTCAGTGAAATGATGATCCATCCCCACGTGTCCTACCCATAAATGGACGGTCCTCCTTCTTTCAAAATTTTGTACGCATGCTTCTCCTTGTTGTACTTTAAAGAGAGTGTAGGTTCTCCTTGATCCAACGATGGTCGGGTCCTACACTTGGATCTAACGTCTGAGATCTATCCTTATGTTCAACACTCTTCTTGTCTATATTATGATTTGATGGCCCTTGTTCTTTTGGGAATTTTGAATGAGATCCAATGATTAGAAATTCTTGTCGAACTTTACGGACCTTCGATCATTCTATCAATGTTGTGTTGCCTTCGATAATTTGATCTTCCTGGACTTATCTTCTGTTTGCCTATTGATTAAAAACTTTCGATACTCATGCCATCTTCATTGTTTTACTTGCCATCAATGACAAGCATTTGTTGTATGTTAAATATTTTCCATTCACTGTCTATTAAATATTTGACAACAATCTCCCCCTTTGGCATTGATGGCAACACAAGCACCCACATGCATTTGGACTCGACTGGATTCGGACTTGACTCTCCTCCCAAACTATTTTCTCCCCCTTTGACATCAATGTCAAAGAAGAAACAGTCTTCCCCTGATCTGTTGCAAAACATACTCCCCCTGTTGACTATAATCATTTTGGAAATACACCAGATATTCAATAAGTACTCCCCCTGACCAGGTGAACAGATTAGACACAAGAAATTATAACTCCCAATTTTTGACGAAGATATCCAAAAGGGGTCGCTGCTAATGGTTTAGTAAAGATATCAGCCATATGTTCTTTGGAAGGAATATAATTCAGCTGAACAATTATGTTTGTAACTTGTTCTCTGATAAAATGGTACTTTATTGGAATATGCTTAGTCTTGGAATGAAGAACAAGATTCTTGGAAACACTAATGGCATTGGTGTTATCACAATGAATTGGAATAGGATCAGTGTAAGTTACCTTCAGATTTGCAAGAGTTTGTATCATCCATAAGATTTGTGTGCAGCAAGTAGCAGTAGTAATGTATTTTTCCTTTGTAGTGGATAATGAAATGGATCCTTGCTTTTTACTAAGCCATGCAACTAATGAGTCACCCAGAAAGAATGCTCCTCCACTAGTGCTTTTTCTCTCATCAACACAGTTTGCCCAGTCTGCATCTGAATAAGAAGTTAACTAGAAATTTTGATTTCTAGGATACCACAGACCATAAGTCGTTGTTCCCTTCAAGTATTTAAATATCCTTTTGA
>ML792427.1:23010-40947 GCA_009831015.1 Picea engelmannii | reverse complement strand
TTTCATTATTTTGTTTTCTGTTATTACTGCAATATTTCATTTTCTTAATGTTACAGGTGAATTTCATAACTTTTATTGATTGATTTATTGTGTCAACATCTGTCCAGGGTGACCATGGTAGAAAATCACCCGCTACATCTCTCTAGGGTGACCGTGGAAAGGCACCCACTATGCCTCAGTAGGCAAATGTTAAATACAGTAACAACTTATGACTACAACAACTAAATTTCTGAAATTCCATTATTTTTTTCTGATATTACTCCAATATTTCATTTTTTTAATGTTACAGGTGAATTTCATAACTTTTGTTGATTGATTTATTGTGTCAAATTCTCTCCAGGGTGACCGTGGAAAGGCACCTGCAGTGCCTCACTAGGTAAATTTTAAATACAGTAACAACTTATGACTACAACAACTAAATTTCTAAAATTTCATTATTTGTTTTCTGATATTACTCCAATATTTCAATTTTTAAATGTTACAGGTGATTTTCATAACTTTTGTTGATTGATTTATTGTGTCAACTTCTGTCCAGGGTGACCATGTCCAAGTTTCACCCGCTACATCTCTCCAGGGTGACCGTGGAAAGGCACCCGCAGTGCCTCACCAGGTAAATGTTAAATACAGTAACAACTTATGACTACAACAACTAAATTTCTGAAATGTTTTTATTGTTTTTCTGATATTACTGCAATATTTCATTTTTTTATTGTTCGAGGTGAATTTCATAACTTTTGTTGATTGATTTATTGTGTCAACATATGTCTAGGCTCCCACAGAGGATATTGATGAGGATGAAATATTTTATTCGACAAACCCAATGACAACTATAACGAAGGCCTTGAAGAAGGATAACATGGAATATCTAGGTTTGATTAGCAAAAGACCCCTGACACAGAAGGACATGGAAAGAATTTTAGAGCTACAAACTACAATAGCTAATTATGGGGCAAGTGGAATCTTTACATATTTTTATTAGCTATGAAAATTTCATATCTGTTTTTTAGTTTTATATGTTGTATATGATCTGATAACGAAATGTTTTTTGTTTTTAGGAGTTTTTAAACCCCGTGCGTGGGGAACCTGTCGATCCTACAACTGCTATAGGTAGTAGTGAGGGTCCAATGCAAAACAAAGGTCGACATATAAGAAAAGTGCAAGTGAGGCTTTTTGAGCCTCCTTAGGTTCCCCTCGAATCCATTGATGAGCGAGGTGATTTTGACCGGCATGACATGCCTAAGCATGATGAGCCGAAGCCTGGGACTCCACATGATGACTCCGAAGAGGAACATAGTGTAGGTAAACAAGACACTATTCTGCATGGAACAAAACAAATTAAAAGCACTGAATCACTAGATGTCACCTTTCTGGTGGATGATGCATGTGTTCCAATAAAGATTCAGAAGATTGCAAGTAATTGTCCCATTAATTGATTCATTTTTTTAATGAAATTGAAATGAACATTTGTTGAGATTATTAATTGATTAATGGATAACATGTTATTGCAGGAAACAATGTTTTCTATAGAAACTTACATGACAAAGCATTGGAGCTATTTGGCCCCACCATTCACACATGGTGGAATGGCCAAGATAGAAAAAAGAAAGATGATTTAATAGATCACATGGTGAACATGTTCGGCAACACTTTCAACAAGAAAGTGGTTTCAGAGTTAGATGGAGAGAATTTAAAATACACCAGGGCCCAGTATAGGGATAAATTACAAATAGAGTGGAAGGCGCTAATAGAGGATGCAAAGGAGAACTTGTTTAAAAAACAAGGACGACAACCACGAGCTAGTCAAGCAAGGTACAACACATGTCATATTATCAGTGAAATATGAGCATTTATGTTTTTCTTTCCTATTTTAAGTAATAATTTCGATATCTAAAGTTTTTCAAAAATTCCGTATGTAGGCTACCAGACACATCCAAAGAAACAAAGGCCAGAGTGGAAAAACACGTCTAGCATAAATTAGGCCAGGGTGGCTATGGGAAACTCAAAGCATGAATAGTAAGATTTAAATGGTTAACTATGGTTAATATTTATTTAATAGTAGTGAACAAATATATGTTTTTGTTAATGGTATTTTTAATGGTGTTATGCATTGCAGTTAAATATGTTTGACACTGCTACCACCGAGGAGGACCTAAATCTTGGTTACAAGCATGGTTTTAAAAGTGTCATTGAATATAGAAAAATCTTGGGACAGACTCTTATCTCCCCAGCCACACAGGTAAATCAAATGAATAAGGAAACCGCAGCAGCATGGTTGTAAAGTCTTTTCATATTTTATTATATCACCCTTAACTAAGTATTTATGTTTGTTTTCAAGCAACATTTCTACCGCAGCAGTGAATCAAGCGATATTTAGAAAACACCACGTCATACAAGGGTCCACATGTCCAGTGATAGTGTAGAGTAGAGAACCCATTCCAGTATGTATGCTTCAAAATTAGAAATATTTATTGTGATTGTAGATATTTATTTCCTAACTTTACACTTATATATTATCTTCTCAAAATTGAAGAGCATGTAGCTCAGGAGGGTGAAATGCAAGGGCAACCAAGTGGAAAGGAAATAAGTGCACCAACTGTCCCAACTACAAATTTAGGTAAAGAGAAATATTGTAATGTTAATCAAAACAATGAATTAGTTATTTCAATTATATTTCAACATATCGATATGATCATTTTCATTGTTCCAGTTCACATCCTTGAATAGATGCCATCTAACCCTTCTGAGTGATGTACCAGAAGTATGGTACCTAAGCACACACAAACAATAGAAGGACAGGGCACAAGAAATGCAATGTCCTTGGATGATGATGATATCCCAATTGTTAGTTTTATGAATGTGTTAGCGTCATAAGTCACTCCTGGATTGCTTGCAGGAGCAGAGCCCAACGCTCATCAGTTTTATGTCACGATTTGTTTATAAAGGGTGATCAAATGGAGATAATGGCTCTAGGAGGTATCACTCTAACTCGGGGACTGAGTCTGGTACATAAAGAACAGAGGAGGTCTGGAATCCTAACTTCAGCCAGCGGGTTGATTTAAAGATGAACAGGTGGAAGAATTAAAAGAAAGTGAACAAACAGTTGTGCAACACTTTGTCATGTATATTTAAGGAGGTGTAGAAGGGAGGGGATGAGTCATCTCTATATTCTACCATGGGACCTAGGAAAACTGTTGGTTTTTCATCTTGGAGGTTTATGGAGTCTGAGGGAAGGCATGAGGCTTCAGATTGTAAAAGCTCAGAGAAGCATTTTTTAAATTCACCATGTTTAATCAGCTCAATGAGGGGCATAGGGATTTTCATCCTTTGAATCTCATGCTCAAAATCAAAAGAAGATGTAGGCTTCAGAATTTCTTTTATTTCAGGAACATGATTATGGACAATGGGGGAGGGGGTTTGAGCTTTCTTACCTCTGTGATCATTTTCTTCTTCATTAGCAGGTCTCTCTTCTCTAATGGACTGCTGGGGAATATTAGGCACTGCCATCTTTTTATCAGACCTTAGGCTGTACCTGCCTCGGCCGCCACTATCCTTGTCTCCCTTGCTTAGCTCGTTCAACTGGTTGTCCATGAGAGACTCTTCGTATGTAGATTGAGTGAGATTAGGGAAAGGAGGAGTGTCTCCAACGTAGTGGATTTCAGGATCAAGATCCTCTGATTCTCTTTCTCCTCCCTCCGTCACAATTTTTTTTTGAAAAGGGGCCTGAATCTTCTGATCTTCTCTGTCTCTTCCCTTCTCTTTCTGCCCATTCGGGGGAGTAAAATTATTTGGCCTCCTGAAACATCCCTTGTTTTTAGCGATCTGAGGGCCTTTATATGCCTGCCTCCCTTCCATCCTCATCCTCTCCATATCTACAGACTGAGACTTCACCATCTTGGTCAGTTCATCCACTTGAGGGTGAGGCGCCAATGATCCAGAAGTTGAGGCTTTTGACCTTCCTTTTCTTCTGTCTACGTCGGCCTTGTTTCTCAGTCTGTCAGCTGCTAATACATTGGATTCCACTTCTATGGCCACATCTTGCATTTGGGCTAAGGAGGTGGATCTTCTTTCTCTCATCAAAAGGCAAAAATCAGGGTCAAATGCACCAGCATAGGAAATTTGGGCAGAGGCTTCTGAGGGCTTTATCTCTGCAGGGATCTTGTTATACACCTTGTTAAATCTTTTGGAGAAGTCAGAGACTAACTCTCCTTCCATATTTTGCAAAGACCCAAATTCTGTCATGTAATACATGAAGTCCTTCCTATCTCCACACTGCCTCAGGAAAGCACTATCCAGAGCCTCAATCCCAGCAATAGATCCTGGGGCCAATCCTCTAAACCACTTCCTCACTTCACCATCCAAGCTCTGGACGAAAACTCTCATCCAAACATCCTCGTTTTCAATATTGAGGTTGTCTGCATAACAGTAGAAATAAGCTAGGTTCTCTTCAGCAGTTAAGTCTCCTTCCCTAATGAACTTGGGCATGTATTTCAGGTAATCTCCAGCAGGGAGGGGATTCACAGGATGGGGAGGAACTAAGGGAGCGTATCTGGTAGCGACTATAGCATCCATTCTGTTGAGAGGGGGATTAGCACCAGCCATAGGGATGTTAGGTGTAGGAGAACTTGGAGGATAAGGATTTCACAAAGGGGTTATTGAGGATAAATCTCGAAGTGGGGTGGGAAACAAGAGGTGATTCAAAGAACAGGCTATCGAGCTCCAGTCAGTAGGTTCTCCTCCTTGCATAGGAGTAGGGAAATCTTCTGAGGTCATGGGTCTACGCCAAGGTGTAGCTTCAGGGGAGAGGGGAGTGACAAAATCTTGTCCCTCTGATTCCAGACCGGGAGGGGAAAACTCAACAGGAACACTCCCAAAATTTAAGAAACTGGAAACTGCAGAGACAGGCCTGTGAAAAATCCGAGGAGGAGAAAAAGGAGCTCCAATAGAAGGATATGGTGGATTACCTGGTTCGATGATGGACGCTTATTCTTCGGAGGCCTTTCCATTTCTGAGCACTGCCTCTGGATCCGTTTCAGGTGTAGCTAGAGGCAGTTGTGGGTGAGACGGCGTATGCCTGCCTCTGAAAGCCACAATTAACACAGTAGGTTCTCCCCAGCGGAGTCGTCAAAATGGAGTCTCCAGGTGCAAAATTAGCAATCTAAAAGGCTCTGATGATCCTATGCACCTTCGGATTAAGAGACTCAATGTCGTTCTACCCAGGGAAAATCTTCAATTTTGTCCTCGACAACGGTGCCAGAAATATTAGCGTCAGAAGTCACTCCTAGATTGCTTGCAGGAGAAGAGCCCAACGCCCATCAGTTTTATGTCACGATTTGTTTATAAAGGGTGATCAAATGGAGATAATGGCTCTAGGAGGTATCACTCTAACTCAGGGACTGAGTCTGGTACATAAAGAACAGAGGAGGTATGGAATCCTAACTTCAGCCAGTGGGTTGATTTAAAGATGAATAGGTGGAAGACTTAAAAGAAAGTGAACAAACAGCTCTGGGCATCAGGCTTGCAGCGGTTTGTAGAGGAAAAACTCTGAAAACAGGATCCTCCTGGTTCAGGGCTTCAAGAAAATGAAAGAGGACTTGACTGGATCCTCCAATTCCAAGTCGTTCAGCGTCAAGGAAATCACAGGGGATGATTAGAGGCTCTGTAACTATTACAGTGATCCATTACAACATAATCCTATAATAGTTACAGCTCGACTGGATCCTCCAATTCTGAGCTGCTCTAACACAGTGTAAAGAAAGATATGGTAGAAACTGGCATTCATAAGGAAAAAAGTCTCCAAAGCTCATACATAACCAGAACAACAATGCTTCATTAAAATTTTACAACTGGGGAGCTCTGCTCAACGATCGATAGGTTACAAAAGTGGCCAAAATGCCCACATATACTTGGAACAAAAACACTGGAAGCTAAATCGAGGCAATGCATTGAAGAAATTATGTCTTCACATTTACTGCGCCTGCAGTTCCTGGATTCTCATGGACTTTAGTCAGACGCAATCGTGCTCACAAGGGCCTGAGAATGAAATGACAAACTGACATTCATCCATGGATTTTCCATTTACGGTTGGAAAGATGTCCAACCACCATCAACTGCTGTAATAACTGCTTCATTGGGCTCGGACAGGTCCGGGTCAATTTTGCACCTTCAGGACATGGAGACCTTCGTGATGGCTGGAAGGCTTGACATGAAGTGAAGGATGGATGGTGACCAAGAAAGGAAAAATGATAGGGCGAGCACAAGTGGAAGAATCCATGGGTTTGAAGTGTACGAGCTAGGTGGAGGAACACAGGGGCCGGAAAAACTACGGTTGGCACAACACGGGGAGAAGACATGGCGGTAAGGGACAGATGGTGGAGGTAAAGCGATGAGGCTTTGGGCTTTTTGGGAATTCAGGATTCGCAAGTTTGCAATGCGCGAACTCTTCGCCTCTGGGATCCCCGATATCCCGATGTACGATGAGATCCTCCTCCTATGAGTTAGCACTCCTGGTTATTATATGGCCCATACAACCACCTCCTTATGACTGGAGCTTAATCTCCATTGGGGCTTTGACATTTTAGATGTCTCAATACACCAGTCCTCGAGACTTGGGATAGTGCACCACCTGTATTCCACTTGTTCTTGCGGTCCCACATGCTAATTCGGCGATGGCCATGACATCGCTTCTCGCGACTTCGCAACTCTATGCGTAACTCCTTACAGCTCGGACTCACGAACATCTGAGTTTGTGATATTCTGATGCCACCTGTACTCCACTATAGTTCTCAGCCCCATCGGGAAATTGGGTATCATGATATCACGACTCCTAATATCATGTGCATGGAACATTCATATCCCCGATCCCTGATTCTGCAGGATCTTCACCACGTACCACAGTTGACGGACGGATCTGATTTAGTCGGGCAATCACACATCGTGATTTACTCATGTAAGAGTTCTCTGCCTTTAGAAACTCCGATCCTCTGATGGGATGAAATCCAGACTCTCCTTCTAATGTCTGACACGTGTCCTGCCAAAATTAATGGCTAGGATCCCATCGGTCTTTCGATACTCAAAAGGTCTCGGCCTTCCCTCCCTTTAAAATCCCGATACCACAATTGTTGTTAACATTAGGCTCCATGGGGGATAGAGTCATCCCTACGATGCTCTAAGAACTCCTCCTGCAGTTCCAGTTGCCTTTCTGTTGGGCTATGGAGTCATCATTAGGCCGCAAAAATAAAAATGAAAAAGAACTAAGAAACAAGAGGACAATATTTACAAACAAAAGAGTCATCTGAGACTCAAACGAAACATTTTTTCAGGAAATGCCCATTCACTGGGCTACCGAAAACCTCTTCACCTTCCAAACCTTGCAGCCTGTATGTGTTGTTCGAGAAAGCCTTGGATATTCTGAAAGGCCCAATCCATAGAGCTTCAAACTTGCTGTGTTTTCCCTTATCTTGTTTAGGAGAATCCCATTTCAATACCAGGTCTCCTACCTGGAACCGCTCCTTCTTGGCCTTCCTATCGAAGACCTTCTTGATTTTTTGTTGATGGTCCTAGATCCTGTCCAATGTCTTCTCCCTAGCCTGCTGGACCTCTACTAACTGATGAATCCTTCTGATCATGTCATCAGGCTCTTCCTGATAGTCCTGGAGGAATTTCTCTATAGGGATGGCTAGCTGGGAAGGGAAAATAGCTTCAACTCCATAGACTAACTGGAAAGGGGACAGACCTGTAGCTCTCTTTGTAGTCACTCAATCAGCCCATAGGGCGAACTTAAGCTTCGAGTTCCAAGCCCTTTGGTTGTCTTCCAACATCTTTTTGATGATCCTTATTAGGCTTTTGTTGGAGGACTCTGCTAAACCATTGCCTTGTGGGTAATACAGGGTGGAGTGAATCAGGTTAATCCTGAACTGCTCACAGAACCTGGATAATGGCTCAGACCCGAAAGCTGCTGCATTATCAGTGACAATCTTATTTGGACAGCCAAACCTTGTGATGAGGTCCTCCAAGAATCCGATGATTACCTTGTGGGAAGCGCTCCTAGTGGGAATAGCTTCAATCCACTTGGTAAAGAAATCTGTAGCAGTCAGGATCCACCTATGCTACCCACTGGAGGGAGGGTGAATTTCTCCAATAAAATCTAGGCCCCACTGCGGGAAAGGCCCTGAAACTACCACTGGTTTTAACGGCAAAGACCTGAGCTGCTGCTTTCCTGCAAATTTTTGACAATTGATGCAGGCTATGACCCTTTTGCAGACATCGACGAACATGGTAGGCTAGTAGTAACCAGCCCTGAGAATTTTGTGGGTTGTGGCCCTCCAGAAATGGTGCCCTCCACACAGGCCRCTGTGAAATTCAGCTACGACCTTCTCGGCCTCTGGTGGACTTATACATTTTAGAAGCACCCCCAGGGGGTCTTTCCAATATAACATTTGATCGATTAAGMAGTATTTGACTGCTTTGAGCTTCAGAGTTCTTGCTTTGCTTCTTTGCAGGCCGTCTGGAGGTCGCAACTCTTGCAAAAAGTATATGACATCCTTATACCAAGGACATTGAGCCAATGGGGGCTCCCTTTGATGATATATGTCAGATAGTTGATCCTGTTGAATATCTGAGCATTCGCTGATGAAACTTATCCCCAAAGCTTGGAAATTTGCTTCAGCCAGCAACTTGGCTAAGCCTTGCCCTTTGATCAACTTGGTGGGCCTTATTTCCAGGTCGAACTCCAGGATTTTGGCTATCCATTTACTCCTTATCCCATCTATGTCAGGCTGAATAAGAATATCTTTAACAGCAGCCAAGGGGACATAGGCGATGATCCTTGATTGCAGAATGTAGGTTTTAAAAGCTTTGAGATCTTTCACCAGACCATAAGCTTGCTTCTCCATAGTGTCATACCTGACTTCGGCATCCCTTAATGCTTGGCTGAAGTAAGCAATAGGTTGTTCTAACCCACTATCATTTGCCTGTAATAGAACAACAACTACTGTGTCAGGCGAGGCAAAGGAGAAAATAAGGAAATCCTTTGAGTAGTCGGGACTGATAAGCACATGAGCTTCAGTCAGGGATTTCTTGATTTTCTCAAAGGAGTGTCTCAATTGCGGGGTCCACCTTACTTCATTTTCTTTCTTTAACATAATTGTTATAAGCTTTACCTCCTCAGCAAAGTTAGGCACAAACCTCCTTAGGAAATTAAATTTACCGAGGAAAGATTGGACCTCCTTCCTAGACCTTGGGATTGATAAATCTTGTATCGCCTTAACTCTGCTGGGATCAATCCTGACTCCTTCTGTTGATACTATGTGGCCTAGTAATTTCCCCTCCTGCATGGCAAATAAGGATTTCTTGGGGTTTAATGAAATGCCAAACTTTCTGCACTTCAAGAAAACTTTCTTGAGATGATGACGGTGTTCTTCATCAAATTTCGAAAATACTGTAATGTCATCCATATAAACGACCACAAACTTGTCTTTTTCCCCAACAAAAGTTATGTCCATGGCACGCTGGAAAGTCGCCCCTGCATTCATTAGTCCAAATGGCATCTTAGCATACATGAACGTGCCCCATGGAGTGGTGAACGTTGTCTTTTCCCTGTCTTCAGGAAGAACATAGACCTGATTGTAGCCAGAGAAACCATCAATCATAGACATCCTGGAAGCTCTTGTCACCCTCTGTAGTATATGTTCCATCTTTGGAAGGGGGTAGTTATCTTTTCGCGAGCTTCTGTTCAAGTTTCTGAAGTCTACACAGAGTCAGATCTCTCCATTATTTTTCCTCACTGGCACCAAGTTAGCCACCCACTCTGAATATCTCAGTGGTACAATGATCTGAGCTTGCAGCAACTTCTTCACTTCTCTCTCCATGATAGGCAGGAACATGGGATTGATCTGCCTCAGCTTCTGCCTGAAAGGCTTCGCCTCTTCCTTTAACTAGATTTTATGTTCGATGACAGAGGTGTCATAGGTTTTAAGATCTTTGTAGGTCCAGGCAAACACATCAGCAAATCCCTTTAAGAGTCCAACGTATTCATACCTCTGCTCCCCTGTCAGACTTCTTGACAATTTGACATACTTGGGCTCACTCTTGGTTCCAATGTTGCACTGAATAGTATCAGCGTCCTCCTCCGAGACCTTTCCTTTTACAGACACATCGTTATTATCAAAAAGCCTCTCTAAGGGAACGAGTCCCCTGGGAATATGGTTACTAGGAAGTTGTACAATGTCACACCCTGCAATCTTATTTAAAAGATTACCCCCATTGGGCTCTTCCTCTGGGATGGCATCTTGGTCTATGTGCATTTATGAAAACTCATCAACAGTTTCCAAGAACCTCTTGACCTCAAGATCGTCCTCGAATACCTTCCAATGTTTGACATTATCAGGTATGGAGGGTCTGTATTTTACTTCCATGTCATATATGAATTTGGGTGGCAGAGGTACTTTGAAATTGCTAGCCGATGCAGCCAAGGAATCCGCCAAGGTGTTCTCCTCTCTTGGGATGAAAGAAATATTAAATGCCGAGAAGAAACTATCAACAAGGTCCCAAACCTCATTCCTGTAACTCCTGAGTCGAGGATGCTTATCTTGATAAGCGTTTCTGACCTGCTGGACCACCAAATCTGCGTCACCGAACACTGCTATCTCCTGAATTCCCATTTCCCTCGTAGCCCTTAGTCCCAGAACAAGAGACTCATACTCTACCACATTGTTGGTAGCTTCAAATTCTAATTTGTATGACAGAGATATGGTTTCTTGAGCAGGCGACACAAAAACTACTCCAGCTCCAGTGCCTTCTCGGGAACATGCTCCATCAAAAAACATTTTCCAGATTGGGGTGATGGAGAGAGGAACTTCAGGGGAAACGGTGAGTTTTTTTCTAAGTCTCATAGGTGGCTCTGGGGCATGAGTGAGTTGTAGTAAACTGGAGCCTAAATCAGTGTCTAAGGCAAAGATAGGATGGTTGGTTGGATTGGCTTCATCACTGATTATATAGGCCAATTAAGCTTCCCTGTACAGTCTTCTATGCTCTCCTCCGAACACTGGGATAGTAGCATATGTGAGGCCCATCTGCAAGGTTCCCCCCAGTCTTTTTATCCAATATCTTGATAACAACATTCTGAACTTGGGGGGAACATCGACTACTACGATATCCATGACCACACTTTTCATAGGTAGTTGAAACAAGGTTACAACCAGGTCTTTAATAACTCCAAGACACTGAACTCTCATGGAGTCAAAAGAATAGAGGTCATGATAGGCTCTGGTAACTTCTAGTCCCAATTCTTCCATGACAGTTTTGGGCATGAGGTTGTGAGAGGCCCCTGAATCCATCAAACAGTTGTGCAGCACTTTGTCATGTATATTCAAGGAGGTGTAGAAGGGAGAGGATGAGTCATCTCTATATTCTAGCATGGGACCTAGGACAACTGCTGGTTTTTCATCTTGAAGGTTTATGGAGTCTGAGGGAAGGCATGAGGCTTCAGATTGTAAAAGATCATAGAAGCATTTTTTAAATTCACCATGTTTAATCAGCTCAATGAGGGGCACATGGATTTTGATCCTTTGAATCTCATGCTCAAAATTAAAAGAAGATGTAGGCTTCATAATTTCTTTTATTTCAGGAACATGATTATGGACAATGGGGGAGGGGGTTTGAGCTTTCTTACCTCTGTGATCATTTTCTTCTTCATTAGCAGGTCTCTCTTCTCTAATGGACTGCTGGGGAATATTAGGCACTGCCATMTTTTTATCAGACCTTAGGCTATACCTGCCTCGGCAGCCACTATCCTTGTCTCCCTTTCTTAGCTCGTTCAGCTGGTTGTCCATGAGAGACTCTTCGTATGCATATTGAGTGAGATTAGGGAAAGGAGGAGTGTCTCTAATGCAGTGGAATTCAGGATCAAGCTCCTTTAATTCTCTTTCTCCTCCCTCCGTCACAAAATTGTTTTGAAAAGGGGCCTGAATCTTCTGATCTTCTCTGTCTCTTCCCTTCTCTTGGAGTAAAATTATTTGGCCTCCTGAAACATCCCTTGTTTTTAGTGATCTGAGGGCCTTTATATGCCTGCCTCCCTTCCATCCTCATCCTCTCCATCTCTATAGACTGAGACTTCACCATCTTGGTCAGTTCATCCACTTGAGGGTGAGGCGCCAATGATCCAGAAGTTGAGGCTTCTGACCTTCCTTTTCTTCTGTCTACGTCGGCCTTGTTTCTCAGTCTGTCAGCTGCTAATACATTGGATTCCACTTCTATGGCAACATATTGCATTTGGGCTAAGGAGGTGGCTCTTCTTTCTCTCAGCAAAAGGCAGAAATCAGGGTCAAATGCACCAGCATAGGAAATTTGGGCAGAGGCTTCTGAGGGCTTTATCTCTGCAGGGATCTTGTTATACACCTTATTAAATCTTTTGGAGAAGTCAGAGACTGACTCTCCTTCCATATTTTTCAAAGACCCAAATTCTGTCATGTAATACATGAAGTCCTTCCTATCTCCCCACTGCCTCAGGAAAGCACTATCCAGAGCCTCAATCCCAACAATAGATCCTGGGGCCAATCCTCTAAACCACTTCCTCACTTCACCATCCAAGCTCTGGATGAAAACTCTCATCCAAACATCCTCGTTTTCAATATTGAGGTTGTATGCATAATTGTAGAAAGAAGCTAGGTTCTCTTCAGTAGTTAAGTCTCCTTCCCCAATGAACTTGGGCATGTATTTCAGGTAATCTCCAGCAGGGAGGGGATTCATAGGATGGGGAAGAACTAAGGGAGCGTATCTGGCAGCGACTATAGCATCCATTCTGTTGAGAGGGGGATTAGCACCAGCCATAGGGATGATAGGTGTAGGAGAACTTGGAGGAGAAGGAGTTCGCAAAAGGGTTATTGAGGATAAATCTCGAAGTGGGGTGGGAAACAAGAGGTGATTCAGAGAACAGGCTACCGAGCTCCAGTCAGCAGGTGCTCCTCCTTACATAGGAGTAGGGAAATCTTCTGAGGTCACGGGTCTATGCCAAGGTGTAGCTTCAGGGGAGAGGGGAGTGACAAAATCTTGTCCCTCTGATTCCAGACCGGGAGGGGAAAAATCAACAGGAACACTCCCAAAATTTAAGAAACGGGAAACTACAGAGACAGGCCTCTGAAAAATCTGAGGAGGAGAAAAAGGAGCTCCAATAGAAGGATATGGTGGATTACCTGGTTCGATGATGGACGCTTCGTCTTCGGAGGCCTTTCCCTTTCTGAGCACCGCCTCTGGATCTGTTTCAGGTGTAGCTAGAGGCAGTTGTGGGTGAGACGACGTATGCCTACCTCTGAAAGCCACAATTAACAGAGTAGGTTCTCCCCAGCGGAGTCGTCACAATGGAGTCGCCAGGTGCAAAATTAGCAATCTAAAAGGCTCTGATGATCCTATGCACCTTCGGATTAAGAGACTCAATGTCGTTCTACCCAGGGAAAATCTTCAATTTCGTCCCCGACAACGGTGCTAGAAATATTAGCATCAGAAGTCACTCCTAGATTGCTTGCAGGAGCAGAGCCCAACGCCCATCAGTTTTATGTCACGATTTGTTTATAAAGGGTGATCAAATGGAGATAATGGCTCTAGGAGGTATCACTCTAACTCAGGGACTGAGTCTGGTACATAAAGAACAGAGGAGGTATGGAATCCTAACTTCAGCCAGTGGGTTGATTTAAAGATGAACAGGTGGAAGACTTAAAAGAAAGTGAACAAATAGCTCTGGGCATCAGGCTTGCAGCGGTTTGTAGAGGAAAAACTCTGAAAACAGGATCCTCCTGGTTCAGGGCTTCAAGAAACTGAAAGAGGACTTGACTGGATCCTCCAATTCCAATTCATTCAGCGTCAAGGAAATCACAGAGGATGATTAGAGGCTCCGTAACTATTACAGTGATCCATTACAACATAATCCTATAATATTTACAGCTCGACTGGATCCTCCAATTCCGAGCTGCTCTAACACAGTGTAAAGAAAGATATGGTAGAAACTGGCATTCATAAGGCAAAAAGCCTCCAAAGCTCATACATAACCAGAACAACAATGCTTCATTAAAATTTTACAACTAGGGAGCTCTTCTCAACGATCGATAGGTTACAAAAGTGGCCAAAATGCCCACATATACTTGGAACAAAAACACTGGAAGATAAATCGAGGCAATGCATTGAAGACATTATGTCTTCACATTTACTGCGCCTGCAGTTCCTGGACGCTCATGGACTTTAGTCAGATGCAATCGTGCTCACAAGGGCCTGAGAATGAAATGACAAACTGACAGTCATCTCTGGATTTTCCATTTACGGTGGAAAAGATGTCCAACCACCATCAACTACTGTAATAACCGCTTCATTGGTCTCAGACAGGTCCGGGTCGATTCTGCACCTTCAGGACATGGAGACCTTCATGATGGCTGGAAGGCTTGACACGAAGTGACAGATGGATGGTGACCAAGCAAGGAAATATGATAGGGCAAGCACAAGTGGCAGAATCCATGGGTTTGAAGTGTACGAGCCAGGTGGAGGAACATAGGGGCTGGAAAAACTGCGGTTGGCACGACACGGGGAGAAGACGTGGCGGTAAGGGACAGATGGCGAAGGTAAAGCGATGAGGCTTCGATCTTTTTGGGAATTCAGGATTCGCGAGTTTGCAATGCGCGAACTCTTCGCCTCTGGGATCCCTGATATCCCAATGTGCGATGAGCTCCTCCTCCTATGAGTTAGCACTCCTGGTTATTATATGGACCATACAACCACCTCCTTATGATTGGAGTTTAATCTCCATTGGGGCTTCGACATTTTTGACGTCTCAATACACCAGTCCTCGGGACTTGCGATAGCGCACCACCTGTATTCCACTTGTTCTTGCGGTCCCACATGCTAATTCGACGATGGCCATGACATCGCTTCTCACGACTTCGCAACTCTGTGCGCAACTCTTTGCAGCTCAGACTCACGAACATTCAAGTTTGCGATATGCCGATGCCACCTGTACTCCACTATAGTTCTCAGCCCCATCGGGAAATCGGGTATCGGGATATCACGACTCCTAATATCATGTGCATGGAACTTTCATATCCCCGATCCTTGATTCTGCAGGATCTTCGCCACATACCACAGTTGACGGACGACTCTGATTTAGTCGGGAAATCACACATTGTGATTTACTCATGTAAGAGTTCTCTGCCTTTAGAAACTCTGATCCTCCGATGGGCTGAAATCCTGACTCTCCTTCTAATGTCTAACACGTGTCCTGCCAAAATTAACGGCTAGGATCCCATCGGTCTTTTGAGACTCGAAAGGTATCAGCCTTCCCTCCCTTTAAAATCCCAATACCACAATTTTTGTTAACAGAATGTAAAAAAACATAAATCAAAGAAAAATTAGATGTATAATTTCATGACCTTTTTTTGGATCTTTATCAATGTTCATATGTTCATGACCTTGACTATCCTAGTTATGCATTAATGTATATATGTTTTCTATATAGAGAAAATCATTTGTTGGGTATGGGAAATTGAGAGCGATGTGAGGGGGGGGAGAGGCCATATGAGCTTCCACCTTCACGTGGTTGGCTCTGTTCAGTAGGGAATAACCTATTCTCGAAACAAAGAGAATCTCATTAAGGTATGCGACAACTTAATTTTTTTCTAGAGTATTTTACATAACTAAATGCATGCTTATTTGCTTATTATAAATTATTCACTTATATAAAAAAATTGTCTTTTATGATTCATGTAGGTCTTGGTGATCAAAATGCATCTCGTTGACATCTGTTATCAAGTTGTATGGGCTAATGGATCTGGCGAAAGAACAATGAAAAGGTAAGGGTTTTGACGTGTTTTTAAAAGTAGGCTTTATACTAGTAAAAGTTCACAATCCTCATGAATATGTAGATATTGATACATATGCCAAGTTCCATGTGGTGTTTTGGTTTACTTGTAGATATTTTAAATATAATTTTGGTTTACTTGTAGTTTTTTTATAAAGAATTATAACTATTTTAGAGAACCCCCATTTACAAAGTCTTTATCCATATCCTCATTGTGGAAAATAAATTAGAAAATATCCCTCACTTCATTCATTTCCATAACACTAACCTTATTTCTATCCCTAGTCCAAATACTAGTTCCTATTAAACAATGCATGAAGCTAATCCCAATAAGCTAGACCCCTCTAATCCCACATGTTAGTGCAAGTATTATAAGGCTCCAAAGGATCCACTACTACAAAATTCTTATTCTTATAATAATAATTCACATCCAAATCCTTGTACATAGATGAGAAATCCCTTGATGATCCTAGGGTACACCAATATTTGGACACTTCTCCCCAACAAAAAATAGTCCCTATTACAAACTCTATTGAAAAAGATCCCTCATTACTCATAATGATGAATGAAATTTATTCCCCTCTCTAAGTCTCCTTTTTACTCATAAGTCTCCTACATACTCTTCCTCTTCTCCTAGTCCTCTTTTCCTAGTCCTTCACTTCTTTGGTTAGTTTTCAAAGATTTCCCCATTAATGGTCACATTCCATAGCTTGCAACTATGGATCCCCTCCCAATGGTGACATAATATCTTCCTTTTATCCTCTCTCCTCCACTGGTACCATTGGTATTTCTCACCTCTATGCTTGCATTGAACTTAGGTTGATGCATGTCGCCTCCTATGCTTGCATTGAACTTATGTTGATGCATGTCGCCTCCTACGCTTGCATAAAATACCCCATTGATTCATGCCACCTATCATTCTTGCAATAAATCTTGCCTTGAAAAGGGGTATTTATGCATCAATCGGGTATTTGATAGTATTTATGCCTTGAAAATACCCCATTTATGCATGCCACCTCTCATTATTGCACTAAAAGGATAAGCCAACCCTTAGGGAATCACTTTTCCAAACCAACTTATGCTTCACTACTTCCCATGTTTTTTGTATGGTCTTGGCTACAAAATTCCCTTTATTATCACTACAATGCGCATAGTTAGGAGAGTTTGCAGATTAAGGTTGTTCCAAATTCTTTTGCCCAAAGGGGTGCCAAAATTGATGTAGTTTCTCAAGAGACTTTTCCAATGTTCATGACCTTTCACCAACTTGATGATTCATTTGGTGCATAAACCCTAGACCTATGTGCATGTAGATATGATTCCCATTCATTTCCAATATTTGGGTACACAAAATAGAATCTATTGAATTATGTGGAATCATTTTTCTCCTTTTTGAATTGGCCCATATAAAAGTTCATAAATCACTTCTCCAACTACTTGTAGGATTTGATAGAGGTAACCCAACATGAGGATAGTATACATGAGTGAAACCCAACAATTTAGTGCATATTAGGGACTTGGTAGAGAGAGACATGCTCAAGAATCCACTTGTCAATTTTCTTGGCAAATCTTTGAAAAAAAACTTCTCATTGCTCCTTTGGAAATTCATGAAAAGAAAGAGTGATTCCTATGAATTTGAAAAATTGGTTAGATTGAATCCAATTCCACCGTTGGTGCATGAAACACTTGAGGGTTTTTCTTTGACTCATCTATACATAGTGTTTTGGCCATCGACAATTTGGACCCTAAATCTTTATAGAAAATTTGAAGACAATCCAATGTATTAAGAAGGACACCTCCTCTTCTATTGAGTCAAGGAAATGATCACTACAAAAGTGCACATTGACTCATTGGCCCCCCTTTCTATCAAGTAAAGGGATTGATCTAATAACGTCACATGCCATTCTACTATGCAGGAAATAACTGAGTTCTTATGTTAACATAAGAAAAAAGTGCAGGTACCTAGTGGTTTCCATGTCTAATTGACCAAAAGAGGAAAATTTATTTATATCTAGCATGGTTAATTGACAAGCAAACTACAACCTTGACAAAAAAAGTTTCATCAACCTTAATTAAAATAAGGCTTTGGTAAATGTATCCCATGAATT
>ML792426.1:470574-505660 GCA_009831015.1 Picea engelmannii | reverse complement strand
ACAATACCTTTCCAACGAGCTATCATACGCCTAAAAAGGAGATCATATGCAAAAGTTACGACCCTGGGAAGTTGATGTACTAACTTACCCAAACGGGGCCCACATGACTTTTGGTGCTTCATCTTCTAAGGTTAGGTTTTTGGATGTCTAGGGTTTTTGGCATTCCTATTTATTTTAAAAAAGACTTTAGAGCCTCATTGTAATCAAATTCTTGCGAATGGGCGCAACCGTCACATCTCTTCTCAAAGATAAGCCGCCACCATTCCAGCAAGCTTGTTTCTGCTTCATTTTACAGTTTCATCTTATTTCCTTATTGAATAGAAAACCAGTTTTATTGTATCTCTGTTATTTTTGTTAAGAACCTATTAATAATCTGTATTCATTTCATTCTTCTCATAAAATCTTTATCAGTGGATCTGAAGATTGAACCAAGAAAATATGCCTGGAGGGCAATGGTTAAGTGGCAGTGAGTGCAATAGGAGGTTCCTCGAAATCATATTGAGTCCTCCTAGTATCGATTAGATCACCAACAAGATCCCCTGCATCCTGAAGAGTAGTCTGGGCCCACTTGGGCCTTTTCTCTAGCTCTGCATCTACATCTAGATGCACTGAATCTATATCTGACTGTACTGATTCTATACCTGGATCATCTGGATCCTATGAATCAAAACTCTTGTATGAAGAAGAGTCGGCATGTGCATGCTCATGTACATGCGAGACACTTTTCTTGAATTGGACGCTTCGTTCAATGATGAGCCAGTACGAGGAAAGATCAATAAGTTTGTATCCCTTCACACCATCAGGGTATCCAACAAAGATACACTTTGTGCTTTGTGGATCAAGTGCCTTCATATTTTCAGAGGGAATCTAGGCCTATGCACGTGAACCGAAAATAAAAAAGTGGGCCACTTCCTATTTGAGGCCACTCCAGGCCTCGTAGGGTCTTATCCTTGATAGATCTATGGGGAGATATGTTTTGGATATAGGTTTCACAATTAAGTGCTTGGGCCCATAGTCCCTATGGGAGTGAATTTGCATGCAACATGCAAGATGCCTTCTCTTTTAGAGATATGTTTTTCCGCTCAACAACTTTGTTTTGTTGCGGAGAATAGGGAACTGTGTGCTGAAACTGAATCCCTGCCTCATGACAAAGATTCTGGATCTCATGATTAACATACTCTCCCTCATTATCAGTTTAGAGGACTTTTATTTTCTTTCTGGAATGTGTCTCAACAAGGGCTTTGAAATATTTGAGGTGTTTAAAGACCTCAGATTTTTTCCTGAGAAAGTAAATCCATGTGAAACGTGAGAAATCATCAACAAAAATAAGAACACACCTCGCTTTTTTTATTGATAGATGTGGAAAAGGGTCCATGAGGTCACTATGGATCAGATCTAAAGCAGAGGAAGATCTCTGAGTCATTCTTTTGTCAAATTTCTCTTGAGGGTGTTTTCCAAGAACACATCCCTCACAGATTCCTTTGGAGAAATGGATGTCTGGTAGACCATCAACCAATATTTTCTTGCTAAGCTATTGTATATATATGAAATTCAAATTCCCGAACCTTTCGTGCCATATCCTACTAATTTCATCAGCATGGGTAAGTAGTAAAGCAGAATCTGGTTCAATAAATTCAGAAAATGTATACAATATAGATTGATGATTTATCTCACTAGTAGAAACCCTAGAATTGGTTTGCATGTCATAGATGTTCATTGCATTAGGTGTGAATATGAATTTATTTCTAGTTTCGTAATTCTTCATCTGATACATAAAGATAATATTTACAAAAAGTTTGGGAATGTGCAACACATTCTCTAAGCTTTCGTTGGTGAGTTAAATCCTTCCTTTGTCGGTGACCTCGAGTGGAGAATTGTCCCCCATCAGAATAGGAGGACCTTTGCATGCATCCAATGAAGAATAGACTTCTTTTGTGGTATCCATGTGATGTGATGCTCCTGAATCTACGATCCAAGCATCGAGAGAGGCATTGATGGCAATCAAATCATGGATAAAATTGTCTTTCTTGGGATTTTGATCTTCTGGCTTCTTCTTCTTGGAACCCTCAGGGATGCGATCTCCAAGGTTATTTTTCTGAAGTATTTGAGTTATTAGATCTATTTTTTTCTGCATGCATGCGAATTCTGGATGGAATCCTTTATGGAAGTATGTGCATTTATCCCCTTTTCTTCCCTTTCCACCTTTGGATCCAGAGGCATCGATGAAGGGTTTTGAGTACCCTTCCTTGTTTAGATTTGCATTTGTCTTTATATTTATATTTCTGATATTGATGGCTTCCATCTTGCATAGTAAGTGCATGCACCTTTGTGCCTTTGATTTTTCCCATGTTGATGAGCTTGGTTTGCTCTTGTGTCATGGATTCCATAAATTCCTCAGGAGAAGGCATCTTCCAGGTGGCTCCAGAGGAGAATTTGAATGAATGGAATGTGGTTAAGAACATAGAGAATTCAGGACCAAGTTTGGAGAAAATGGTGAGAACCATTTGTTTCTCCTCAGATTTATCAACACCGCAAGCTTTGAGTTGCGACAGTAAATCCTTATATTTTGTAAAGAAATCTTGGAGATTGTCGAAGTTTTTTGGATCCAATGTGAGAAATTACACCTAGAGAATGTGTCCCCTCATCTCATCATTTTTTCCAAATATCCATTCCAAGGTGTTCCAAGCCTCATTGGGGGTGTTACAGGAAGATATGTGAAAAAGGAGATTGAGAGAGATGAGACTGCAAATTGTTATGAATGCTTCATCCATTCGATTTAGATACTTGGATATTTTTATGGTCGATATCGGGTTTGTCTCTATATTCAAGGTTAACATGTACAAACCTATGGTTAGGAGATGCATGATTATTCTCTCCTTCCATGAAAAGTAATTGTAAGATGTAAGAATAAATTCTTTTGGGAATTCCATTTTTCCGTTGTCTTTAATCTTTGGTACCTACAAAAATAATTTGGTGTAGCTTTTGCTTAGAAGTCCGTCGGATTTGATACCATGTAATTGTATTGAACCTGCACAAAGTAGATATATATATAAAATACCACACACATTTGCAGAGAGAAATTGAGAAAGAAGAAGCAAGAGAAAAAGAATGGAAGAATTCTCATTAACCGCAATGAATAATGAATAATTTACACATGTTATACTCTATATAATCAACCAATGCATAGTGGAAGTGAATCCAATGCGCCATAGTGGTGGTATAGAGTGATATAGACACACACCAGTAGTTATAGGAGTGAAATTCAACCTAGTCTAGTATCTCAGGCAATTACAGGAGTGAATTGCCAGCTAGCTGAGTTAACTAGTCTACCAGTCTTCAGTTAACTAACTGAAACATAGTGAAGTGAGGAGGAGATCAAGGAATCATGGGTAATGTGCTAGTATGGTGATGATACCAAGGAAAATTTTCATTAGCTGGTAATGATCCCAATGTTGCATGGTGACAAAGCCAATGTAACATCTAGACTCCACTCAACTAGTCAAACTGAAGTGAAAAATGAAGAGAATATTCTCCTATAGGAATATTCTCCCTAAACTTTAGGAGACTGGATAAATACTAATAAATATAGGAAAAACCTTAGGAAAAAGAAATCCTAGGTGTGTGTGAAGTAACGCCACCAGAAGAAAAACTCATCATTGTAGGGTGTTGGTACCCTACCACCTCCCAACTACCTCAGCACTTCGGTCCACCGTGCCATGGTTGGATCGCGAAGTCCATGCAAAACAATCTCAAATCTAGGGCCCAAGCCTGGAACCTGCTTGAAGAAAAAACTACATAAAATGGACGTAAACCTGAAGTTCCTCTTTCTACCTTGTTTGCAGTCCGTTAGTTGGCTCTTCATGTTGACCAACAGTGAGGTGCACCAGTCGTAAACCGTGGGTCGCATGAACTCCACCGAGTATAAAATAAGTGGCCTTGATGCTTGATGCAATGACGCTGACCCTGTGATCCGTGTCAACACTAGGACAATGATATTGAGACTCAGATTGTTGATAGCTCTGATCGAGAGTTGGCTCCCTACCTTCTCGGTCCCTGCAATGCAATGAATGGCTATGTAGTATGCTATGTTCATGCCACTCCCAATTCCATGGGATTTGAGGTTCACCACCTCACCCTGATGTGACAATCCTGTCAGAAAGTATATGTCCTCAACTTCAATCCTCAATGATTTCCCATCGAGGTTGAAGGCTTCTGTATCTGGATCCCAGTAGTTCACTAGCATCTGGAGTAGTCTCACTTGAGCCCTCATACCTTTTAGAGCCCAAATTTTATATAGCTCACATATTCTTAATGCCATTTGGTCCCTTGGATCTCTCTCCATTGCAGCATCAACCTCTTCATGCTCTCTTTATCTCCACTCTAGAACCATCCTACAAATTTAAAATCAAGTTTTGAGTCAATATCCTTTAAAAAATTCAAATCACTAACTTGAACGTGAGTTGAAACTTACACAGTCGTGTATAGGGATGCATATACACTATCTGTTTTGATAACAGTTGCGTGTAGGGATGCATATACGCGACCCGTTGAATTACAGCCCGTGTACACCCTAGTTTCTAATTTATGCCTTGAAATACTAAAAAATTGAAGCCTAAATGAAAATTTTAAACCAATAGAAATGAAGAGAAGAGAAATAAGGCTTACTTGGTCCAGAAAGTTGTCAATTCTGTCACTCGTAGCTCCCACAATCTGCAGTTGAAACTCAGGGGCAATTTTGTCCAAAATGCACTATTTGGGTAAAAATACAAATGATATGGTAAATTGGTTATTTTTTACTATTTATAGAAAATGTTTACCTACTTCATATAGTTTTTACTAGTATTTTGGCCTAGTGGACTAATAATGTAGTGGATGGAGTTGGTTTTAGTAGTTTTATCTAGGTATTCTTACGGTTTCTAGCATCACGTGGCTCGTTTGTGACTTTGGCAGGTACTTTCGTTGACCAACTTATAGGATAGGTCATCACTCTGTTTTGCACACTTGCATTATCCTATAACTGCGATTCATATGCCTTAGGTATGAACCCATTTATTAGCAACATAGAACCTTCTTTCTGCTACTAGAAGTGTCGTTAGTGAGTGGTAGAGACTTACCTAACATGGGTGACCTAGTTAGAACCTTTGTGCCATCTAATTCCCATGCAGAGATTTTGTCCATAGGACCGGAAGTCCTATATAGATAATATATGAATTTGTGTTTGAACCTCATTTATTACTCATAAGCATGCCAACATATACCCATATGACTCCCAACAAGTCTTGGTTAAGATCTTTTCCAACTCTCTCAAAAAGAGAAAAGATGGCTAAGTAAACTTGTCTCTTTCACGCTCGTAAATTGGATTTGAAAGGACGCCTATTTGGTACAAGTTTAACCCTTTTTCAAACCAAGTAGACTAAATTTAAGAAAAAGGACATTCTTTGGCATTAAGTTGTAATTGCATCTCATTCCCTCGCTTGCAGTATTGAGTCTATTGTTGGTTCTCTCTTTCGCATTATAATCCTATCACCTCAGCAGTGTGCATCATCAGCTAAGGAGAGCCTTGTTTATATCCTTTGCAACTTGACACCCTATACTCCAAGAGGAAACATTCCCTTGAGTGTCCATATCCTACATACACCTCCTTTCATTGAGCATATGAATGTTCTATTGTTGGAACTAGTTTCTTACTTGCGACACTCGTTTCCTCCTCTGTATCATAGCATTCATTTTACTATGAAAAAACAAAAAAATACGGGAAGGAAAAAAATATTATCTTATGTTGGTAGCAATCGTTTCATCTTTGAACATAACACAAAATTTTGAGTCCACTTGTTGTCAAAATTTTGGGTTTAGCATGACCTTAAGAAGCTAAGCTCATTACTTAGAGTTTACTGCCCCGACTAGTTACTCTTCTAGTCCCTATGGAGAGTTTGATTGGTGCCTCGTGCATCACAAAGTTTCATCATTGAGTCTATGCTACCAAAGTCATCCATATGTCTCATGCTCTTGTTCAAAGGATGTCTATCAGCCCGTGTTGGCCATTTTTCAGAACTCTTGACTTTGCATGTTGGCCATACCCTCAGTGTGTCTCATAGTTACATGAAGTTGTAGTCCTACTGTGCACCCTGGTCCTACTTTCCTTATGGGTAGGTAACCTTGAAACTAATAGTCAACTTATCCTCATTGGTTGTTGACTAGGGGGTTTCCCTTGTGTTTGACGACAATAAATCTATTCACACATTGGGATTCATGCAATTTATTGGACGTTGTTAGCCTTATTGGTGGTTTCCTTGCCTTTTTCGTTAATTTTCCTCATTGGATGATATTCAAATGGTCTTTTTCATGCACTACTTGCATCTGGTGCATGCAAAAGACACACATGGTTGTTGGTTCATGAACATGTTCTTTGTCAGAGTTCATCCAAATCATCAATCTCATGCTTTGTACCTCATGCTGAATGATGAGAGATGCCTTAATTCTCTCCTTTCAGTGGGTCTCCTTCCATAGACTTAAGCCCATCTATTCTGTAAACGAGACCTAGAGTCCTATGAGTACCTAGAGGCTTGTAGTCATCAGTGGTAGGTTCTCTCTCCATCGACAGTTGGGAATAAATCAATGTCTCCTTATCGATGGATTCTTCAAGTGTTCGACCTCAATACCTTTATTCACACTTGCAAGAATGTACTTGGTGCCTTGATACGTACTTTCGTTATCTGTAGGTTATATCGTGTTTGTTAACGATATACCTTAATGACCGGTAATCAAATGAAGTCTCATTTTGTTCAACCTCAACTCCTTTATTCACATGGTGTAGACTTGCACCTTTGGCGGATCGTGTAGAAGACTTGAATAAATTAGTTCATAGTCACAACTTTCCTGAGCTATTGCTATCATCCATTGGACCTGTACCTATATGACTTCAGTGATCATGGGAGATCAGATTGTACTCCATTGTATACATATATCTTCAAACTGCTCATGAGACTGGTTTTCCCTAGGCCTTTTTCGTGACTATGACAGCCTATGGAATGTATCTCCTTTTGTATTGCCTATTCATGGCCATGAAACACTGTTTGGTATATTTCCACATGGATCTGCAATGTAATTCAAATTGGTAGCCATGTACACAAATTCATTATGGATTGTAATATTCTTATGAACAACTAGTTCATCCATCTGAGTCTCCATTTCTCTACTTCTAGGAATTATAATGTATTTTTTCCATCGTAGATACTCCTCTAACCTCACACATTAGGGGGCATCTGTTATAGCAATATTTTCCTCACCCCATATAACTTGCTTAGAAGGCATTTTCCATTTCCCTATGCAGACTTGAAGTCCCTTTTTGTAGTTCCCAGAGCTAAAAAATGTTTTTTTCTACATATACGCACCCTAATAGCTATACAACAAGTGTATACACAGATTGCACCATTACAGCCCGTGTACATCGGGTTTTGTGCTCAAAATTAAAAAATGGTGTCGGGTTTCCATGTCACGTCATGGGATCCATGATCCTTGACCTTCCATATACTGGAAATGTTCTGACTTGGCCCTTCAGTTCCATTTGAAGGCTATAAATGGGCCTTATCCAAGCTTTGGAAAGGAGGATAAGAATTCAACTTTGAGAGAAAAGTTACTCTGGAGAAATTATTCACTTCATATTGAGTCTACATCCCTTCGTCCTTTTAATTCTAAACACATTGTTCAGCCCCCAAGATCTTCCCTATGTAATGGAGAACCTCATTGTCTCTCTTATATGATCTTTCCTTTGGTGGAGGATTGAAGTGCTGGAGGCCTAGCTAAAAGGGACTTAGTTTCTCGATATATGAATTGTCTTGCAAATATATGAATTGTTATTCCATGGGAATATTTGTTATGAATATTGGTGGATTATGCTATTATATGTGCTAACTTTATATATTATCGCCATATGCTTGTGTATCTTGGTTGTTGAGGACAAGTTGTAGGTGTATTTATTTGAGTCAAGTGCTCAACGGTGGATTTCATCGAATGTCTGGATGAGGTAGGATCTTTATATTGTCTTGTTAGCATATTTTTTTATATAGCATACATGAGATTAGATTTTATTTCTACAGTCATTTTTGTCTGTTGTTTTTTACCCCATGCTCGTAACAGAATAAAAAGAAGAAAGAGAATTTGCATAAATATGAAAAAAAGGATCACGATCTTGATAAAATAGAAAAAATAGTTATCATCTTGAAGACTCAACTAGAAGAAGAAACAAGGATATAAGAACTGGTGAGAATCCAACTGAAAGAAAAAAAAGAAAATAGAAAAAATATAGAAGCTGGAATAGTTTCCTTAAGAAAGGAACTAGAGAAAACAACTGATCAATTGAATAGAAGCTTGAAGTTTGGAAAGAGTACTATAATATTAGAAAATATTCTCAGTTTCCAAAGGTCACCATATATCAAGATAGGTCTTGGCTACGACGAAAAACAAAATTCTCCCGAGGGAGATGTAATCACTAAGGTCACAAAGCCATCAAAAAAGGAAAATGAAGAAAAGACTAAAATTTATGCCAATATTCTCAAAGGCTCCATTAACTATGAAAAAAATCGCAAGAGAGGAAATGATAACCAACATAAATATGATTCATCTCACAAGAATGAGTTTAGAAGAGTCATTCTACCAAGAATACCTTTCACAACCGAGTACCAAAATATCCTTCTTGGTTATTGTTTTTATTGCAATAATTTTTCTCATAAAGCAATAGATTGTAGAGCTTAAGCAAGAAGTGATCAAGTGATATATAGAAATAGAGGTTCTTATAAAAAATCATAGGATGATTATATGACCAAAAAAACTAAAATTTCTCATGAGTTTGTTGATATAAACTACAATTCATTTGCTCCCCTAATTGATTACAATACTAAATGTTAAAAGTTGAATAACTATGGAAACATAACACGTGACTATAGAAGCAACACAATAAAGTATCCTAAACAAAACATGGAAGAATATGTTCTTACCAAGCATGGAGAATAATAAACATGGTGTGGAAAAGGAAGCAAGAAGAACCATAGAAGGAAGAACTTGGAATTGCAATGTATTCTCAAGACAAAGGAAGTCAATGGTACATTGATAGTGGATATTCAAAATGCATGAAAGGGAATCAGAAAAAAAAAATCACCCGAAAGGAAGAAAAGGGAGGAAACGTTACCTTTAGGGATAATGATTCTGCAAGGATAGTTGGAAAAGGTACTATTAGTCTTGATAATGGAAAGACTAAAACTCAGAATGTCTCATATGTTGAAGGGTTACAACACAATATTCTAAGTGTTATTCAAATACGTGATCAAGGTTACAGCCTCACATTTCATTCTAAAGGATGTGAAATAAGGAAATGAGGTTCAACAAGATTAGTGGCAAATGCAAACATAACCCCGAGAAATATACATTTTCTCGATGAAGTCAAAGGAGAATTTTTTTGTATGGGATTAATATCCTTCTCATATCGCCAGTAAATGGAAGCACAAGCTTAAGGGGATCAACCATTTTCCATTGATGTCAAAGGGAGATAAGTTGTAGATAGAGGAAGAATTACATACACAAGGAAAGTTGGAGACAGGGGGAGTATAAGAATTGACTAAGGGTTGGCATCAATGAAAAAGGAGGATATTGTTGGAAATATTGTTGCCATTGATGTCAAATATAGGGGGAGACTACATGTTTCCAAGATATAAAGATTGCAAGATGGAGATTGTTGAAAATATCATTTTTGGATTTTTGATGCTCAATTTGGATACCCTATATTTGAAGGCATTTTTACTCTAAATACCTAGTTCAATTGGGAGCATAGGCTATATGGTTAGAAATATTATTCTGAGAACTTTCCAATGGTATATGACACTCCCTCTAACTCCTTAGGAATGACAAGACATGATTTTGTTTTTCAGACAACCCAACCAAAAAGTTCAAGTCATCCCAATGAGTCTTTATAAGTCAGCCCTAAAAGTGAGCACATAAACACTATAAATATAGGATATATGTGCACATTTGAAGAGAATATAAGCAAGAAAATCAAGTATGAGGTGCATAGAATATATCTGAGGTGCACAAGAGAAGTTGGAGAGTATTCTTGGGATCTAAATATGTGCAAGAGGAGTTTTCTTGGAATTTTTAAGGGTGTACCATGAAGGACTAAGTTCTATGATGTTGAAAAGTGGGTTGTTTTAAGGTTGTGATGTTGTAGTCTGGGATTATATTATGGGAATGATGCTACAAGGTTCTCTAGGGCACGAAGGATAAATCTGACTAGGGTTTGAATCTATGTTTGGGGTATGAAGCAAAGAGAGGTGTTGGAGAATGAAAGATAAGGGTATAATGATGTTGTGAAATGCATGAAGTATGAAGTATGTAGGTGAAGTCAGAAGTATTTGTGTATGAAAATCTTAGGTTGGTGCCTATACAAGTCTTATTGATTTGGTGCTCAGCTGAGGAGATGGGTGTCTCCAGTAGGTTGGTTCCTACACAATTTCTTGTTGAGTTGGTGCTTAGCTGAGGAGATTGTTGTCTCCAGAAGGTTGGTGCCTACATAATATCTTGCTGAGTTGGTGCTCAACTAAGGATATTGGCATCTCCAGTAGGTTGTTTCCTACAATATTTGTAACATTAGGTTGGTGCCTACAAACATTTATGAAGATAATTATTTGTGGTTTTATCCCTAAGGATTTCCAAGTTAAACTTTGTGTACCGTGATTTGAGTTTACATGCATTTACTATTTTAAAGTTAATGAATGATTGCCAAATTCTCAATTAAAGTAAAAAATATCTTATTGATTTCATCCACTCAATATAAGCATAAGTTCAACACCTTCATGTGTGCAGAAAGTTGTCTTAGGGATATCTTCCTATTTCATCCTTATTTGGTAGTATCCAAAGCAAATGTCAAGTTTAGTGAAAATATTGGCTCATTGAATTTCATCCAAGAGATATCACTAACTGGGATGGTGAACTTGTCCTTGATGGTTGGCTTATTGAGAGCCCAAAAATTAGGACACATGACCCAATTTCCTTTCTTCTTTAATACCATGACCACCGATGATGAATAAGGGATAGTACTGAGGCATATGAATCCAGCCTCCAAAAATTCTTGAATGATCTTTTCTATTTCATTCTTCTAGGCAAAATGGTGCCTATAAGGACACATATTGGGTAGTAGACTACCTAGAGTCAACATAATACCATAGTCATGCTCCCCATGTGAAGGTGGTAAACCCCGGGGTGTTTCAAATACATGTTGATATTTAGAGAGGAAAAAATGCAAATCAAGGTGAATCTCTTGTGGGGTGCGCCCACTACTTATATGGCATTAAAATGTGCAATAATGATTGAGTTTCCTTTATTCAATAACTCATCCATATGATGGGAGTTGATAATTTCAAGGGAACTAGATGTAAGCCCCTCGAGGATATGTTAGTGCCCTTCCTTAGTGAATATCATGCATAAATATTTGAAATCCATTGTGATAGGTTCCAAAGTGTGTAACCATTCTCCCCTAATAACTACATCATAATCACCCATTTCAATAACAAACATGTGATTTTTGAGATGATACTCTTCCATTTGGATTTTCAATTTTTTACATTGGCCACTACATTTCATTGTACCGCCATTGGCTATCATAATTTGAAAATTTGGTACAAGACATACATAACAATGGGTTTATCCAACCACTCTCCTATGAATAAAATTGTTGGTGTTGTCATTTTCAATCAATATAATGACTTTTTTTGTGCCTGATGTAACCAAGGAACTTCAAGGTTTGGGGTGCCAAGAAACCCGATAAGGCATGGAGAGAAATTTGGGCTTCCTTGCAAGGTGTTTTCATCATTTGTGGGAAGTGTGGTGTCTTCTAGTCCTGGTTTAGGAGTTTCCTTACGTAAGAAGTCTTCTAATTGGTCTTGTGAGGATACATCCATTTGAATAATTTATATTCTTTACATTTATGCCCTTTGAAATACTACTCATCAAAATTATAGCAAATTTTGAGGCATTGGTGTTCTACCATCTCTTCTTGAGACAAATTTTGGATTCTCAATGGTTGAGAGTTGGAGAGGTTGGGGGCAGTTTCCATGGGATGGATAGTGTGAGGAGTGAATGAAGGTCTTTTGGTTTGGGCATTGATCACCATCATGTCTTCTTTATCTCTTTCGCAAATTTCCAACCATGTGGTTGGGCATTGCATCATGACGTGTGCTCTAATTACTTATTTGAGACCACTAATGAAACATCCTTTAAAAAATGAATCAGATAGGCTCGTTGTGCAAATTGATAATTCCTCAAAAGTTGCACTATAGTCAATAATTGTGTTTGTTTGGCATCCAAGATAGGATTTTTACATTACACAACTTTCAATTAGGGTTAGGGTTTTGGACCATCTATAATCTTCTTGAAAGACCATATGTGGCTAGCTCCACATATCATTGTGACTCATAGGAGTTGATGTGAATTCCACTTGGTACTGCAGTGGTCAAAGCAACTGTCAACTTGAGGGAATAACTTTCACATACATATTTCAATTGAGGTGATATTTGGATATTAAAAATTTATCATCAAGGTCAACAACATGGAAAATATACTATGATATTTTGTCCAAGTTTTGACCTAAAAATGTTGTCCACCCCATAAAGCACAAAAAAGATAACAAAATAAATTGTAATCCATTTTTATCTAGAAGTGTGACATATTTACAAAAAGATAATGTTAAAATCTTATCCCTTCAATATGGTCTCCAATTAGCTCCTAACATACAAATTATCTCTTAGCAAATTGAAAACGTCTCTCAAATCTTTATTAAGAAACTACAACATACTATACATGGACGAGGGGATTAGAAAGGCATTTTCCATTGGTGTTTATTATCCTCTCTTCAAATCATCAAAGATTTGAATTTATCCTCCATTCTCATTCATTCCAATCACATTAGAAGATCATCTAACATGGTTTCATATTCTTTATTATTAGAATTGATCTAGCTTAGGGTTCAAGGAAAATTTGGAGGTTAGAAATTTTTCGTCTTAGGTATTATATGCATGTTGATTTATAATAAATGATTCTTAATTATCAAGAGCCATGCTTTGTTCACTGGGAACACCGAAGCAATACTCTTGACTAACGTGTAGCACATCTACAATTTTTTTACTCTTTCTCTCAATTTTCATGATGGTAAATATTGTATCTAGTGAAAGTAATATCTAAGATTGTTTATTTGATCATGCTACATAGAGTATAACTAGTTTCCAATAGGTTTGGTTTATAACTATTTTATTAGTGAGAAATCTCATTGTAAATGTGATAATCTAGAATTCCCTTGTTTCGTGAGCTTAGATATTTGGGATCCTCGAAGCAAACTAAAAGGTATGCCCAATATTGTAATTTTTTTTTTTTCATGTTTTGTTGGTCATTAATATAATTTTATCACGTTTATTTATAAAAAAAATGATTAGATGAAAAAACTACAGTGAGAATAATTAATAGCTAACAAATTAGGGAGAGTCTATAAGAATGGAATTGCCATAGTCCAAGCTAACCCTACTTAAGTCAGTTTTATAAGCCTTTTTCATTTTTATTTTATTTATGTTTTGAACTACCAAAAAAATAATTGAGAAAATAGAAAATATCTAATTTATTTTTTCTTTGGAGTGTACATAATTAGAGTTTGAGCGGTTTTTAGTGGTTTGGAAATTAGTGTGTATCCATAAATTTCATGGGATGCTCAACATAAAGAGATTGAAGTTTTTAAAGCAAGATCTATCTAGTAAAATTTATGGTGTTTAGTTCAAGATAAATCATAAGGAAGGGGCTCCGCTTAGATCTATTGTCAATACAATAGGTAGTCCAACTTACCAACTTGCTAAGTACCTAGCTCATAAACTCAAACCATTAGTTGTTAATACTATCTCCTTTGTTAAAGACTCCACCTTCTTTGTCAATAAGATTAAAGGGATCAAAATTGACACCAATGACATTCTCATAAGCTTTGACGTGGTTTCCCTCTTCACTAAAATTCCTATATACGGGGCCATGAACGTTATCCATAAGATCACAGACAAAAAAGATACTGATAAGTTAGTAGAAATTTGTTTGAGATTCACATTTTATAGCTTCCAAGGCGATATATACAAACAAACTTGTGGGGTAGCCATGGGATCCCCCCTTTCTCCAATCATGGCCAATTTGTTCATGGAGGATTTTGAAAGTAAAGCTCTCTTTTCTTCTCCCTTTCAACCTAAACATTGGAATAGGTTTGTGGATGATACCTTTGTTATCTGTCCCCATGGGCTTGATAGATTAGATAAATATATTAACCACCTTAAAAAATAGTTTGAACACAAAATTTACCATGGAAGTTAAGGATGAGGGTATCCTACCTTTTCTGGATGTTTGTGTCACAAAATTATCAGATGGATACATGGCCCACCAGGTTTATTGCAAAAAGACGCACACTGAACAATACCTTCATGTTGAATCCCACCATCACCCTGCATAGGAAATTGGCGTTCTAAACACGACAGCCACAAGAGCAATGAGAATCTTCGATAAAGATCATTTTGAGGAAGAAAAAACTCATCTCCTTAATGTCTTCAAGGAAAATGGTTATAAGGAACAAAAATACAGTAGGGCCTTTCAGAATGCTAAAACAGTCTTAGATATAAGGAGCACACTAATAATGATCTTTCCAATTTTTTCTTACCATACATACGAGGAACAACAAATAGCCTAGCTATAATTTTGAGGAAGAAGAAGATTGGGGCATCTTTCAAACCTATCAACACTATCATAAACTCCCTCAAGTCCATTAAAGATCCTATGGATCCCATTAATCAGAAAGGTGTCTACATGATCTTGTGCTCCTATGGAAAACAATACATAGGAGAAAATGGTCGTTCCTTCAGGGTTAGGATTGGGGAACATGCCATTGATGTTAATAATAATCACACTCACCCCTATGCTTTAGCTAAAAACTCGAAAAAATCTAAACACCATATTTGTATTGAGGAAGCCAAAATCATAGCAAAGGTGGATCCCTATCACAACAAAAAGTTTAGGGAAGCCATCGAAATTGAAAAGTTACCGAACAACCTCAACAAAGACGATGGTTGGAATATCAAACAAACTTGGATCCCCACTCTCTCTTCCAGGATTGAACCCAGGTAATGTTCTTTTAGTTTAATTCATTCATTCAGTTATTTTCTTGCTTATTTATTTTTTCAATTTATATTCTTTATTTTTCCTTTGATATTTTATTGCCATTGTATCTCATAAACTACACATAGAACTGCATCAGCCCAAAACACCAATTTAACATTCTTGAAAAACATCATGGAACGAACCATATTTAGGAGTTCCATGTTCATTCGTTCTGTTAGAGATTGTATGGAACCGAGGTTTGATGTTTGATCCCACTTTGGTGAAAGTAGCTTTCAAATTTATTATATGTATATTCTCTTCCATTATCAGTGCAAAGAGAGTCGATACGAGACCGATCTTCATTTTGAATCCATACATGAATTTTTTTTAAAGTTTCAAAAGCTTGTGATTTATCTTTCAACAAGTACACCCAACACATCCTGGTGTAATCATTAATAAAAGTCATGATATATTTTTTCCATTTGCATAAGGAACATGCATAGGGCCACACAAATAAGAATGAATGAGTTCAATTTTTCTACATGCTCTAGAAGTAGAATCAAGAAATGGTTGTTTTCTATGTTTTCCAAGGATACAAACATCACATTGCTTCAATTTTCAATGAATAATAGGAAAAACATAAACATCATTCTTTCTCAACAAACAGAGAGTGTCATAATTAATATGGCCAAATCTAGCATGCCACAAAAGACTAGATGACATTATACCTTCACCATGATGAGAGAGGTATGCAACATTTGTGTATGGGAAGATGTCCAATTCAGCGTCAACAATCTTCCATCTTCCATTTTGGTCATGACAACCATGTTGTCAAAATCCTTCCTTATTTCAACTTTGCCACCAAACATATGGACATAGTGGCCTTGTTGTTGGATGTGCACAAGGAACAACAAGTTCCTTTGCAGCTTAGGAATATAGAGTACATTATGCAGAAGAAAAAATCGGAGTCCATGAAACTTAAGCCCGATGGTGCCCACTCCTAAAGGTTTGAATCTACAAAATACACTATGCCATCTACATTGCCATCAACGTCTTCGAAAAAGACTCTTTGAAATTTCATGTGCGAGGTCACACCCATTTCAAGAAGCCATGCATGTCCCCAAGAAGCAAATGAAGTGTTAAACAATTCTTCAGTTACTCCTATATTACAATGGGAAACAACTTAATGAATAGGTGCTTTACCTTTAGTTGGTTCCAAAGTTTTGTCTATGTTTCTTTTAACTTCTCCCATAGAACTTTGCATCGAGTAGCTTCATATGATCCATTCTTTACACAACAAGTACATTGAAGATTGGATTTTTCACAGGGATTATGCCAACCCCTGCCTCTAAGCTTCTTCTTTCGTCTTCCCTTACTGCCTCTATGTTGTCCATCTAAGGAAATGATTTCAAAACCAAAGAAATGATTACTTGAATTCCCAAAATTTGGAGTACTAGAAGCCCCAAAGACAGATGCTCTTGCTGATACAATAGAATGCATTTTTCAAAATTTCAGCAAAAACAATAATCTCTGCAATAAAATGCTTGTCGAGGTGGGAAATAGCTCTAAAATTCCAATATATACACGACAATGCTCTTGTTCTTCAGATCAAGAATGTAATCACTCTGCACGTCGTCGAAATTTAGCCAAATGAAAACGGAAAGAGAACTAACAAGCAACACATTTACCTCGTTACCACACTAGCAAAGAGTGTGAGAGGCCCAAGATGAGCTCTCTATGAACATTCCTTGGATAACCTTCAAATATTTCAGAGCACAAATAAAAATCCGACCTGGAACAAAGAGATACAGTGGAAAAGCTATAGAAGGCAACGTAGGGCTAGGGTTTTAAGCTCACTTCAAAGTTTCTTTACATATTTGACTCAACCGCCTCAAATTTTACATATACTGTCAACTAGAGGATTTAGAGGTTCTTCTTTGTGGCCTAAGCTGATTGTAATTCGCTTTCTATTTTGGGTCATTCCTCAAAGGCTTCAGTTGTGATACTAGTTTGTCGGAAGTCAATGGCAGACGCTTACTGGAGAGATGGCCAGAGATGGCCATTAGGTTATGGAGGATTATCGGGTTCCTCCCTTGCTTAAGCATGCGACTGTTTATGCCATTGGTTTATTGCTAGGGTTTACGCCATTGGTGTGCTTAAGCATGCGAGGGGAGGTCAGATCTAGTCTGTTCTAAGTCGAGGGCGTGTATAGGTGACGAGTGAGCAATCGAATGGTGGAACAGAGGTGCAGTCGGTTGGGAAACATGCGAGCAACGTGAGACTAGTGCAGTCGGATGGTCGATACCATTCCATTCTCCATCGTTTAGTGAGACTAATGCAGTCGACGGGGGCTACGTGAGACTAGTGCATTCGAATGGAGGAATGCTTGTGAGGGGCGATATTCCGGTTTCCACTAGCTAGGGTTTTGAAAATTAGGGTTTTGCAAACTACGTGGTGGTTGGAGCGATAGAGATGTGCTACACTGAGGGGCGATACCATTCCGGTTTCCACTAGCTAGGGTTTTGAAAATTAGGGTTTTGCAAACTACGTGGTTGGAGCGATAGAGATGTGCTAAACTGAGGGGCGATACCATTCCGGTTTTCACTAGCTACGGTTTTAAAAATTAGGGTTTTGCAAACTACGTGGTTGGAGCGATAGAGATGTGCTAAACTGGGGGGCGATACCATTCCGGTTTCCACTAGCTAGGGTTTTGCAAACTACATGGTTGGAGCGATAGAGATGTGCTAAACTGAGGGGCGATACCATTCCGGTTTCCACTAGCTAGGGTTTTGAAAATTAGGGTTTTGCAAACTACGTGGTTGGAGCAATAGAGATGTGCGAAACTGAAACTTAGAACGTAGAAAGACAGAGGGAAGAGGGCAAATAATAAACCAGAGTGCTACAGGGCAGAGTGACAGACAAGAGGGCATTTTTGTACACCGGGGGAAAGAAAAATGCAAGGAATGGAATCATGGAGTTATCCCTGCTATGATACCAGGCCACAGATTGACAGAAAACATAAATCACATAAATCTATTGATGTGTATTGCATTCATATGAAAGTTGTATATGATTTTGACAATTTGTTTTCTTAAACATATGACTCTTTTTATCATCTAGGATTTTTCATATTCACATAATTATTACAGTAATATAATCCCAAAAATTATGTGTCTAACATATTCACACCATCTTACTAGAAATCTTATGACTCAAATTCATGATAAAAATAAATATTAAAAGGAAAATATGAGAGGAATGTAAGCTAGAATAAAATCATTTAAATTATAATCTCTACAATTTATTCGCTCAGGGATCTCATTTGTAGAAAAAAAAAAAAATGTGAAAAGTCATAGATTCAATTCGGTTGTGTACGCAGCCATATTATTTCTCATAGTGATTATCTACTGCAAGGTTTACAATAAATCAATTTCAATATAGCATACATAATTGGAGGACATTAAAGATATCCAACAAGGATTTAGAGAAAAGGGAGACACCTTCACAATTAACAAATGCCTAATGGTTAAGAACATGTGTTTCCTCTTAAGAGGTCACAGGTTCAAATCCAGAGGGGGGTAGGGTATGTATACCTTCGTAGACTTTACCAGTCAAATCGTTGGACGGAGGGGGATCCCTTATCCCACAAACAAGGAGTCTCATACACCAATTTAATGTGCTGGCTTGACCGTGACCTTAAAAATAGATTATTATTATTATTATAATATGCATTATAATATTTATTAACCTACACATACATATATTCCATTTAATATATATCATATATTTAGTTGGAGTAAAGAAAAATAAATTAGATAAAAATATTTTAGACATCCTTAAACCAATTAACAAATTAACTTACACATACATTTATTCCATTTAATATACTTTATAATTATAATATTTAGTTAAAATTTGTGGAAAAAAGAATTAGTTAAAAACCATTTGGACATCCTTAAATAGTTTAAGCAAAGACCAAGGGAGTACATTGTATCTCATGCATACAAAATCAAAATCATTCTCGACCACACAAATATAGGAATATAAGAGAGTGTACAGAAATGTTTTGAATAACCAATAATTGCTCAAGAATATTTGTAAGCACGGGTTTCATGATCCATTCCAATGTGCATTGTTCTTGCTTCACTCAAAATCTATAAATAATTTATTTATCTCTTGTCCCTATACCCATTTGCTATGATAATATAGTAGACATGAGTGGGAATATTCTAAAACAACAAGAAAATAAATAATATTTTTATTAAAGTGGCCCCTTCTCATGAGGAGGAAACATCGTGGGATTCCCTCGCATTTCTTCAAATCCGCCGACAAACGCCGCAATCTACTCTTTTAAAAATTGTCGTGTACCGAAGTGAGGAGTTCAATTTTATAATTCTATTTCTCCTTCATCCCTTTCATTTCTTCAACTCCGCTGACAACAAATGGTTCTTTTTCTTGTATTTCTTCTAATTTGTTGATAGATAGGGCTGTTTGATTTTTGGCCAAATCAAAATTTTGATTAATTTTTTAAATATTTAAGTTAGTTTAAAATGAGCAAAACTTCCAAGGAAAAATTATAAAATACATGGAATTTTGATCCATACAAAAACTTATACTATCCTATACAAAAACTTATACTATCCTGAAAATTTGACCTCATTCAAATACATTTTTTCTCCTAAAAAACAGAACTCAAAAGAAAGATTGCTCTTGAATTAGCCTACTCCCCTTAGCCTGTGTACCTTCCGGCCGTTAGCCATTTCTTATTATAATTTGTTTAAAAACCATGAGCGTTAACCAGCATCATACATGAGCTTGACTATTGTATATCTGATCTGATGTTTATTACAAGGAGAACATCTGTATACATAATATATCTAGTTTTTTTTTGTGTTTTTACATCTTATTAATTTTGTTTAAAATTTGGTCAAAAATTATTGGAACTCCAGATTTGAGTGAATGAGTCTGTATCAATTTTGCTTAAAATTTGGTAAAAAATTATTGGAACTCCAAATTTGAATAAATAAGTTTGTAACAATTTTGCTTAAAACCTGGTCAAAAATTATTGAAACTCCAGATTTGAATGAATAAATCTGTATCTATCATTCAAGTACTCTGATAATTTTTCAAAGTAATGAATCAGTTAATGTAATTTAAACAACAAAAAAAATGACTTTTTCACCAAAATTTGTTTAAGTAAATTCTGAGAAAAAATTCAAAAGTTTAGACAAAACCTATAATACACCTAAAAAACAACACCCCATTAAAAACGGATGGTTGACAAACACCGCATTAAAGACTGATAGTTGACAGCTCACCCGTCAAGCAGCAATAAGTCAAATCTGCACAGTAACTGATCGCTGACCTAAAAGTAAACTTAAACTACATGGTGTATCTACACCAACATAATTCAAATTCAAGGTCATTCTAACAAACCCAAAATATGTTCACTCGGCTGTCGAACAGTTTATAACTTGTATATCGGATCGGAATCAAGAAATTGAAAAACTGCGATTGGGAGAAAATTCGGCTACAGGTGCAGGTAACTGCCATGGAGGATCCCTGTAAAAGGGCCACACAGTGGCTGCAATCTCTCCAAAATACAGCGACACCAACACCAGAAACATCCTCTGTCCGTGATCGCTGTGACAGGCCCTTTTTTTACGCAAACCTTGTTCTCAGAGGAATTCAATATCACCAGATAACTCATGGAAGATTGCTATGTACCTTCACAGTACCTTCTTGTCTGAGCGTATGTTCAAGTCTCTTTGGATCCCACCTCTTACTCTCTCCACATATACTTGTACTCTTTTTGATAAATCAACCTCCCGTATAACCAGACATCGTGATTATTATTATTTACAGGATGAAAGTGGGCATTGGCGGGCATCTGCTCTGATGACTCTTGTAGACATGATTTGCGTAGCTGTTATCATGACATGTGGTCTACCATTGAAGGCCTCTGTTGATTACAACGTTTCATATATTTCTCCAGTCAAGGTCCATGTAAGATCCAATCTCAGTTTTATTCCTGGCTTGCCCATAAATTTTTTCGCCTTAAATTGAATCAGTAGTTGAATTTGGTGCTATCAGGATGAAATTTTATTCCTGGCTTGCCCATAAATTTTTTCGCCTTAAATTGTTTTCAACTACTTGAATTTGGTGCTATCAGGATGAAATTTTATTCCTGGCTTGCCCATAAATTTTCTCGCCTTAAATTGAATCAGTTGTTGAATTTGGTGCTATCAGGATGAAATTGAGATCGATGCGAGGGTTTTAGGTCACAATGGAGGCCTTTCTACAGTAGATGTAAAACTGAGAAACAAAGGCACAGGTGATCTCGTTGCTCAGGCTCGCCAGTCCATGCATAATACTAGAGAAGTCAATCATAAAACCCCTCTCAGCAAGATTTGAGATTAGATTAGAAAAGTTTGTAAGTATTGCTCGTATTGATACATTACATTCATGAAGAGATTCAACATGACTCCTTTTATTTTATTGTATATTGTATTGGATCTAGGATCCCTTTGTGCCTGGTCTGACTGAGGTTTTGATTTGATGACACATGATTAAGAGTTTCATCCAATGGCATATATCCTCTCTGTATTATTTTTAGAAAGGGGTTTTGGTCCCATATGCTTTAGACCTCTACCTCAAAAAATCAGGCACCAACAACTGGTTTGTTTTGTTCCAAATCCAAATGCAGTGTGGTATACTCTGGATCATATTTTCTAAAACATACTAGATGGCATACATAACTGAATTGAAAGTCGCTGCAAATTGATCCCTTTGCATCCAACTCTACATAGAACAATTTTTCCCTGGAATGAAAAGAGCATGAGTGAATAAGGTTTTTGTCCTGTTTGTGCGAGGGTTTTATGCTATGTTGATGATCTCTGGTTCAATTCCCTCAGAGTAACATCACTCCCAATCAAATACCATGTTGAACAAGCAACATGGTATTAGAGTTACAAGAGTTTTTACAGTCTAAGAAGTAGAATCAAGGGAGGGGAAGGGAGTTTTGAAGACGGAAGCAAGAATTTGTCGTCTTTGTCTTCCTCTGACTTAAATCAGAGTTGATTTCCAAGTGGATTGAGAAATTTGTTTGATAACAACGAAAGGGAGAAATCAAATTCGGCGGATGGTACTACTTTGGAAACTCTAGATGGATTTGGAAAACCTTTGGGTACTCATGGAGGGGTTGAACCAGAGACAAATGGGCGCTCCCTTGTTGCTTCTTTGGAAGAGGCTGAGTAAGAATGGGAAGAAGATGATTTTTTGTTTGTCACATTTCAATTTCTTGGAAATGATCCATTCCTAATATTCTTCAATGGCCAGGCCTGTTTTGGAAAAAAAGTTCTAGCTTTGTGGTAGATCCCTACTTGTGAAATAGCACACACCCTCCTAGGCCTGGATACTTGTCTGATACTTGTGGGACAGTGTCCCAGGCAGCCTGTCCTGATGCGGGGACACCAAAAAAAATGTTAAAATAATTTTTAAAATTCAAAAGTTTTATAGATGTGTCCTTCAATGTCAATAATTATGTCTCAATGTGAGTCGTCTATCAATGTGTGTTTGATATAGTTTTATTTTCTTAATGTATTAATGTATTTATAATTTTAACGTATATATTTTTAATTATATTCAGTGTGACAAGTATATATGTCCCATGTTGGACATTGTGTCACGGACCTCTAGTTCGCTTAGAATTTTTTCGGATGACTTGGTTTAACTAAATTGTTTAACACATGTAGTCATGTGGTTCTGTGTTGTCTTAGATGTGGTGGTTTTTTGAAACCGTACTTATTATGTACAATTATATTACACCTCTTCATTTAAGGTCTGCCCATAACTTTTTCTTCATCTACAATAAATCAGGTATACCAAGTCTTACTCGCTTAATCTATCCTACAAGTTCACTAGGCGCATGCCCAACTATGGCCTCAACATGTTCTATACAATACTTTAGTCTATCTCCATACTTAGACAATTACAAGTTATACAAAGAATAAGCAACATCCATGCACATATGATTGGGCGACACCAAGACACTCCCTAACACCCTTGTACTTAGTACATGTAGGAATGTTACAATGATACAAATATATAATGAGAGGAGCTTGGTCATTACCACAACTCAATTACAACAATACCATAAATGCCAAGGTGCACCACCTTCTCCAAGGACAACCCAACAAAACTCGTACAAGTCAACCTCTGTCGCATCCGCAGGCCTACCTCCTGTAGGTCCTGATTGATCTCGATCACTTAGCCAACTTGGGAGAGCTATGATGCCAAACCCCGGTAGAAGACAATCATAGATCCCTTCGTTAACTCTATCTTCCTCCTTCTCTTCATTCGTCAATTTATGCCTTAGCTCGACGATGCCTCTCCATGCTTTATATGCACCTTGTCCCTTTTCTTGGCAAGTCATGTCACTTGGAGTGGATCAATCCAACTCATCTATTGTGCGTGCTGGTCCACATGAGTCACTCCAAGCTCGCCTCATCATTTGGTCATCCTAGTTGTCTGCGCCCAGGTCACTCCATTCGCGAGTCATCTCATCTTATGCCCAAGTCATCCAACCGTCCACAATACCATAATCCATAATTCATGCCCAAGGAATGTGTGTCTAAGGGTCTACACCAAGCAAGTGCACTCTGCAATTGCAAACTATGGAAACATGTGCCCGAAGGCACCTTGACTTCCCATTGTGACCCCCAAGTGTGGAATTCCCACTCAATAGGTCCATATAAATCTTGGCACTCTAACTCTTCAAGTCTCTAGCCAAGTATGTGATGCATCGTAGCCATTTGTAGAAATAGACTATCTACCTGAATTTCTTTCGGAAACCCCAACATGTGTGCCTTGCCTCCTACCAAGGTGTCTTGGTCGATCGAAAAACCCATCTGCACTGTTGCGATGGAGGTGCCCCACACCCCTCTAGGAAAGGGTCTTACATCCTACCCCATTAAAAGTCATTACGGTCCTCAACAACATCCTCAAGAACCTACTATCCTCAAGTCACTACCCAAACATGTTCATCCGTCCACAACCAAAGTCTACTAGAAACCCCAAATTTCATGCCAATGACTCCAACTCCATGCCAATGACCACTGGAAACCCCAAATTCCTAAAACTCATATTGTCCGCAATAGACACCCACCTCTCCACATTGTTCCTCATCCAAAGCTGCCATGTAATCTCTACCCCCTCCACGAATAAACACCTCATGGCCAACTCCATGCCCAATGCTTCAAGCTATTGTTTCCCTATTGCGGTGGTCATACTATGATGTTGCAACTATCTCCTATAGTTGCTTCCATCCAACCTTCCTTAAGAATATTTCCAAATCGTCCAAGTATTTGACCATCTTTGGATTCCATTTGCTCGATGACTCTTGTAGACATGATTTGCGTAGCTGTTATCATGACATGTGGTCTACCATTGAAGGCCTCTGTTGATTACAACGTTTCATATTTCTCCAGTCAAAGTCCATGTAAGATCCAATCTCAGTTTTATTCCTGGCTTGCCCATAAATTTTTTCGCCTTAAATTGAATCAGTAGTTGAATTTGGTGCTATCAGGATGAAATTTTATTCCTGGCTTGCCCATAAATTTTTTCGCCTTAAATTGAATCAGTAGTTGAATTTGGTGCTATCAGGATGAAATTTTATTCCTGGCTTGCCCATAAATTTTTTCGCCTTAAATTGTTTTCAACTACTTGAATTTGGTGCTAATCAGGATGAAATTTTATTCCTGGCTTGCCCATAAATTTTCTCGCCTTAAATTGAATCAGTTGTTGAATTTAGTGCTATCAGGATGAAATTGAGATCGATGCGAGGGTTTTAGGTCACAAGGGAGGCCTTTCTACAGTAGATGTAAAACTGAGAAACAAAGGCACAGGTGATCTCGTTGCTCAGGCTCGCCAGTCCATGCATAATACTAGAGAAGTCAATCATAAAACCCCACTCAGCAAGATCTGAGATTAGTTTAGAAAAGTTCGTAAGTATTGCTCGTATTGATACATTACATTCATGGAGAGATTCAACATCACTCCTATTTTATTGTATATTGTATTGGATCTAGGATCCTTTTGTGCCTGGTCTGACTGAGGTTTTCATTTGATGACATATGATTAAGAGTTTCATTCAATGGCATATATGCTCTCTGTACTATTTTTAGAAAGGGGTTTTGGTCCCATATGCTTTAGTCCTCTACCTCAAAAAATCAGGCACCAACAACTGGTTTGTTTTGTTCCAAATCCAAATGCTACTTTCTAAAACATATCAGATGGCATGCATAACTGAATTAAAAATCGCTGCAAATTGATCCCTTTGCATCCAACTCTACATAGAACAATTTTTCCCTGGAGTGAAAAGAGCATGAGTGAATAAGGTTTTTGTCCTGTTTGTGCGAGGGTTTTATGCCATGTTGATGATCTCTGGTTCAATTCCCTCAGAGTAACTATCACTCCCAATCAAATACCACGTTGAACAATCAACATGGTATTAGAGTCACAAGTTTTTACAAGTCTAAGAAGTAGAATCAAGGGAGGGGAAGGGAGTTTTGAAGATGGGAGAAAGAACTTGTCGTCTTTGTCTTCCTCTGAGTTAAATCAGAATTGATTTGCAAGTGGATTGAGAAATTTGTTTGATAACAACGAAAGAGAAGTGACTGAGGAAAGGGAGAAATCAAATTCGGCGGATGGTACTACTTTGGAAACTCTAGATGGATTTGGAAAACCTTTGGGTACTCATGGAGGGGTTGTTGTTGCTTCTTTGGAGGAGGTTGAGGTTAAATTAGAAGAAGATCGTTTGAAAAGACGGGGAATTTTTCTTATTTACATAATGTACCTTTTTCTAGTTTTTATTGAAGAATCGGGGAGTAAGAATGGTAAACAGGGAATTTTTCTTATTTACAGAATGTACCATTTTCTAGCTTTTATTGAAGAATCGGGGAGTAAGAATGGGAAGAAGATGATTTTTGTTTGTCACATTTCAATTTCTTGGAAATGATCCATTCCCAATTTTATTTAAGAAAGAACCAATGGCCAGGCCTGTTTTGGAAAAAAAGTTCTAGCTTTGTGGTAGATCCCTACTTGTGAAATAGCACACACCCTCCTAGGCCTGGATACTTGTCTGAATGTCCGATACTTGTGGAACAACAGTGTCCCAGGCAGCCTGTCGTGATGCTGGGAAACCAAAAAATATTAAAATAATTTTAAAAATTCACAACAGTGTCCCAGGCAGCCTGTCCTAATGCTGGGACACCAAAAAATATTAAAATAATTTAAAAAATTCAAAAGTTGTATAGATGTGTCTTTCGATGTCAATAAATTTTTTTCTCTAGGAAATAGCAATTGCCTTGTTATTCAATTTTGAATCAAAGACAACTTTCCGATACATATAGACTAGAAGCCATTACAACATATTCATTACATTATGAGATTTGAACCAGGGTGGGGAGGATAACAATCAATGTCAATAGTTACCTCTCAATGTGAGTTGTATGTCGATGTGTGTTTGATAAAGTTTTATTTTCTTAATGTATTAATGTATTTATAATTTTAAAGTATATATTTTAATTATATCTGTTGTGAGTTTGATAAAGTTTTATTTTCTTAATGTATTTATAATTTTAATGTATATATTTTTAATTATATCTGGTGTGACGAGTATATATGTCCCATGTTGGACATTGTGTCACAGACCTCTAGTTCGCGTGAATTTTTTCCGATGACTTGGTTTACCCAAGTTGTTTTGACACTTGTAGGACATTGTGTCACAGACCTCTAGTTCGCCTAGAATTTTTCGCGATGACTTGGTTTACCCAAGTTATTTTGACACTTGTAGTTATGTGGCTCTACGTTGCCTTAGATGGGCTGGTTTTTCGAAACTGTACATACTATGTACAACAATATTACACCTCTTCGTTCAAGGTTTGCCCATAACTTTTCCTTGAACTACAATAAATCAGATATACCAAGTCCTACTTACTTAATCTATCCAACAAGTCCACTAGGCGCATGCCCAACTGTGGCCTCAACACGTTTTATACAATAATTTAGTCTATCTCCATACTTTAGACAATCAAAAGTTATACAAAGAATAAGCAACATCCATGCACATAGAGAATAGAACTCAAGCTCATATGGTTGGGTGACACCAAGACAGTGCCTAACACCCTTGTACTTAGTACATGTAGGAATGTTACAATGATACAAAGATACAATGAGAGGAGCTTGGTCATTACCATAACTCAATTAAGTAGTACCATAAATGCCAAGGTGCGCCACCTTCTCCAAGGACAACCCAAATAAACTCGTACAAGTCTACCCCTTTTGCATCCGCAGGCCTGCCTCCTGTAGGTCTCGATCCATCTCGATCACTTAGCCAACTTGGGAGACCTATGATGCCAAACCCCAGTAGAAGACAATCATAGATCCCTTCACTAACTCTATCTTCCTCCTTCTCTTCATCCGTCGATTGATGCCTTAGCTCATCGATGCCTCTCCATGCTTTATATGCGCCTTGTCCCTTTACTTGGCAAGTCACGTCACTTGGAGTGGATCCAATCTAACTCATCTGTTGTGTGTGATGGTCCACATGAGTCACTCCAAGATCGCCTCATCATTTAGTCATTCTGGTTGTCTGCGCCTAGGTCACTCCATCCGCGAGTCATCTCATCTGACGCCCAAGTCATCCAACCATCCACAATACCATAATCCATAATTCATGCCCAAGGAATGTGTGTCTAAGGGTCTACACCAAGAAAGTGCATTATGAAATTGCAAACTATGGAAACATGTGCCCGAAGGTACCTTGACTCCCCATTGCGACCCCCAAGTGTGGAATTCCCACTCAACCGGCCCATATAAATCTTGGCACTCTAACTCCTCAAGTTTCTAGACAAGTCTGTGATGCATCCTAGCCATTCATAGGAGTATTCTATCTACCTGAAGTTGTCTCGGAAGCCCCAACATGTGTGCCTTGCCTCCTACCAAGGTGTCTTGGTCGACCGAACAACCCATCTTCACTGTTGCGATGGAGGTGCCCCACACCTCTCTAGGAAAGGGTCTTACATCCTACCCCATTAAAATTCATTGCGGTCCTCAACAACATCCTCAAGAACCTACTATCCTCAAGTCACTACCCAAACATGTGCATCCGTCCACAACCAAAGTCTACTAGAAACCCCAAATTTCATGCAAATGATTCCAACTTCATGTTAATGACCACTGGAAACCCCAAATTCCTAGAACTCATATTGTTCGCAATAGACACCCACCTCTCCACATCATTCCTTGTCCAAAGTTTCCATGTGATCTCTACCCCCTCCACGAATAAACACCTCATGGCCAACTCCATGCCCAATACTTCAAGCTATCGTTTCCCTATTGCAGTGGTCATACTACGATGCTGCAACTATCTCCTATAGTTCCTTCCATCCAGCCTTCCTTAAGAAGATTGCCAAATCGTCCAAGTATTTGACCATCTTAACCTATTGTTGCATCCTTACTTCAAGCCATTCGTTCATTCTTTCACACATTGAGCTCTCCCATGCCTTGAACTAGTTGGGTGATCAGTCCAATTGTCGTGTCCAACTTGTGAACATGCACATCCCCAGGTCCCAAAAATATTATTTTCTGTCTACATTTCGGTTATTCTGTCCAACCTCAATGAACCAAGGCAAAGTCACCACCTTCGGCCATTGCTATCAAGTTACCTTCCGCAACCCAACATTCCAACGAGGTAAGGTCCCCACCTTACCTCCATACCCCTAATTCATACAAAGTTTTCCACAAAACCCTCTCCCAAGGAGCTTGAGGCTGCAATACCTCCTCCTAGGCAACAAGCCATCTCATGGTTTGCTAGAAATAAGAGAGTGCCCAGTAGCTTCCAAGGCTACTAGCATACATGGTATTTGACTTGAGATTTGTGCACAAGTACTTTAAAACCAACTTCACTTCTCATCATGCACAACCCAACTCTTCCAATCGTTTTGCAATAATCTCATGATCATATATTCCCATGTCCCTTCTACAAAACATCACAATGGTTGTAGGTTCCCAGTCCTCGTCTCCTACTTCCTTTGCATTCGACTAAAGTATTGTTGGGTGAGTACTTCCATGCATTTCTTAGATCCAACACTTAGATATTCTACACTGAGTGAGATGTCCAACCGATTTTCCTCCTCTTGTCCATGACTCTGAGGGAAACAAGGTGCCTCCTCGTTCGTCCACTATTCCCCGACCTTGCAATATTTTCTAGTGCAAGATCTTTCTTTCCTTTAACTTCTTGCTTGCAATCCTACAAGTTTTGTAGTCATTTACCTTTTTCCAAGACTACCTTCTCTAAATCCTCCATTGCTGACAATCTACATTTTTCTTGGCTCATGAAACCATTGACGCCCAAGGATGTCATGCTCGAAACCCTCTCTTCCCGTTGTGCAATAACATGAGGTTTGTAAACTGGTCTAGTTGTTGCCTCAATCAACGTCACTACTGACATTCTAGGCATCTGCCCCAACTTCCTCCTAGTCACCATATGCACACTCAATGTTTTGGTTTTGTCCAAAAATATCAAACTACTCTCGTGCGGTGCTAGGACTGCCTTGGAAAGATTGAGAAAATCTTGCCCCAAGACCACTGCATGGTCATCCAACAGAGAAGCTGTCAAATACAAGCTGTCAAACCAATTCCCAACTTCCAAAGGTGCGGAGTGAACTACCCCTACTATCGACTTCAGTGCTAAGTTGACCACCTTGAATGCGACCATGTTGCTCTTAGACTTGCGATGAAGTGATGTAGTGTTCTGCTCACTCACAAAAATACGGGTCGCACCAGTGTCCACCAAAGATGCCACCTTCAACCCAATGACTATTGCATCCAAAAAACAAAGTCCACTCAGTGACCTCTTTGTCTTGCGAACAATGCTCACGCCCTGCTACCATAGACTTGCCTAGACCTACTATCAAGGCATTCACCTCTTCCTGTTGATGTTTTGGTAGCTGCGGGAGGAAATTTCCTCTAGACAACCTTTCTTAGAAGAGAAGAAGATTCCAGAAGTCCAGGAAGACCATTGAACAACAAAAGAATACCCCAGAAGAGAATGTCTCCCTCGCTGAGAGGGAGTGTTGATGTTTGGGCAGCATCGGGAAGACATTCTCCTAGATTAATAATTAATAATATAACTATTAATTATCAAATAATATTATTATTATAATATACAGTTATCAAGAGATGCATCCTTTCATGGATGGTCACCATATGTTATCTATATATGGAACACTTATCATTGTAATAATATATCGATCATATATCATCTCATATTATCTCATACAGAAAAATCAACATGGTATCAGAGCAGGTTTGGGACTGAATCTCTCACGAGAGGGCCTAAAATAAAATCTCAATCATCTATGTGGTCAACAAAAGTGCCAATGTATATTCTCAATGGGCCATGAGGCATTGGTGCACTCTTTTCCTAAATGGATTTCAATGTTACGGTGAGGAACCCTAATGCCAGATTGGGCAAATATTATCATAAGGTGGAGTGGAATGTTTATTATGAAGATGAGAGGATTGCAAGTACATATACGACTCCATTCCATCAGCGCGGCAAGACAACTACGGTCCTGCAGCCCATTTTGATTGGGCACGAGTATGCGATAGTGAGAGAAGATATCACCAGGGCTATGGAAGCCTTAGCTTCGCCATTGGAGTTGAGGGTGGGGACGATGCCATTGCTTTGGAGGTCTTTCATCATTATTTTAGAGGAATTACGATCGTGTCCACAAAGAGGGTTTCTTCGTTGAGGGTTCCAATCCCACGCTCCCCCACCTTATTATTACCATGTATGTCTTTGAGTGGTCTGCTGAATACCACGTTGACTAAGGAGACAACTATGGAGCAATCGACGTGGACTTGAGATAGGTCGGACATATCTTCCACCTTCTCAAAAACGTTCTAGGGCTCATCTCCAAGAACATCAAAACGAGTCTGGTAGAGGCCTTCCAATACTTCAGAATCTCAAACCTGTGCACGCCACTATGCAGAGAGACACTGGCGAAGTTGAGTCTCTCAAAAAACTGTATGGGGATCATCTCTCGATCTTCTATGCATACGTCTTAGATTATCTCGACATCATAGAGCGAGATGGTGATGCCAGAGTCCAGGGGATCTTTGATGCAATTTGAGTGATCTTCTTCTGGTCGAGGGGTCGAGCTAGACAACGTTCATTGCAAGCCAATCCAAATATGAATAGGACAGAGCTTGGAAAGGTTGTGTATGTTTATTTTGGAATCCTTGTCGTTCTTTCAAAATCTCAACCTCATAAGATAACTCTTGGGTTGAAGGCGAGTGGATATCCCTTCATATGGGTCATTCATGCATCTAATGCCAATGGGTCATATATTGTAGGATGGGATCACGACGTATAATCCCAAGAATCCTTGTTGGCTTAATCAGGATGGATTTGTGTTGAGTTGGACATAGGTGCATGTTGCAACAAGTTCTCTCGCATTTGGCAAGATCAACACGAGTATTTGGTGTGGATTGATCAAGATGGACATGAGAAGCAGTGACAACCCCTCTTAGTCGATATCACATGAATCTTGGGTCAATGTGTTGATGTTTGAGACAACAACGTGAGACATTCTCCCAGAGGGTCCTGTGTGGATTAGTACGGGGAATGTGGACTTCATCCTGACGTACCTCAGACGGTTAGATGAAGGAACCAAGACATTGGTTTCACGAGGAAACCTCGATATATCTTGGGGGACAATGGTTTCATGAGGGAACCTCGATATGTCAAGTATGGTCCAAGATGACTTAGCTCAATCAACCCCTAGGGACTGGCAACCCCTTGTAGGATGAGCTAGCTCCAATCTTGTGGATATCAACTGCATTCGTGAAATGGTACAGAAGGGAGCAATGAACCTCTAGTACATATCTATCGATGATCAGATAGCTGATATTCAGACGGAGCTCTTGTCCAAGGGAAAGTCTATATACTTTAGGGACAAGTTGGGGCTTTTGGAGATTACTCTCTTGGTTGAGAGGGAGTGCTGATATCCTTGCATCATGGATAGTCACTGTGCTGCTGGACTGACATTCTCCCTTTGAAGAATGGTCCAAGTTGGATAGACTGTTGATGTATCATGGACTGACATTTTCTGCAGAAAATGGTCTAGGACTGACATTCTCTTGTGGCACAGATGGTGACCTGATTAGGATGAATGGTCTGCCCCCTATGGCACAGATAGTGACCTGATTAGGTAGGTTGGTACAAGATTTTATTTTCTCTATGGCACATATGGTGACCTGATTAGAGAAAATGGCATGGGACTAACATTCTTCTATGACACATGTAGTGACTTGATTAGAAGAATAGTCCCTATAGCCCATGGTGTGGCTTTCGACATCTGGAAGGACTGACATTCTTCCTATGGCCATAACCTGAGAAAACGTAATGCATCCAGATGAGTTGAGTTACAGGGTTTGGATTCGATCTTATGTAACTTTACTTCAAAACTAGTTAGAGGAATCAAAACTAGTTAGAGGAATAAGATTGGTATTGAGGATTGAAAATCCTGATAAAATTGTGGCCAGAATATTATTAGCTCCCTATACCAGTTAGCACATGCAAGATACTCTCATAATCAAAATTAGCTCGAGATATTTCACTTATAAAATTGTAGGCTTGGGTGGCTTAGACACCTACCTTTTTTTTTTTGACGATATTCGGGTACCTTAGAAGACAGTTCCCAAAACTGCAAACTTTTAGGGACGATGAAAAAACTTCAGAAAGAAATCCTGAAAGTAATATGGAAATTGAAAAATCTGGAGAAAATGCCAAAGATCCTTAAAAAATCACAAGGAAAATGGGAGAATGAAGCAGGTTTAAATGTTCAACTAAATTTTTTAGACTTCGCTATATCTGATGATCAGGAGCAAGGCGAAGTGTATCATTCAAATCAAGCCCAATCACCATTGGTGCTATTGATGAAGCTATTAAGTCTTCCGAAATTCCAACAGAGTTTGGATTTAAATCTTCTCCTTTTAAATTATCAGGTGAAGAGTTTTATGGAACAGACTCAGACACAGAAAAAGTTACAACCAGTCCAAACACTAGGAGATTTGAATTGGGTATAATTTAGTAAAGTACATGCAAATGATGTTAATAAAAGGAGTGGTTCTAAGCAGCCTGTGAAAAAGTACTAAGAGTGGTATTAAGCAGTCTGTAAAAACATAATAACACTGAGAGCTTCGACAAGTAGAGCAAATTATACCTGGAATATTTACAAGTTGTTACATATCATTTTGCACTTGATAAGAAAAGTTTCATTTTGCACTTGATAGTGAGTAAAACTCAAAATTGACAAATTGCTATTTTCCAAGGAGCATAGAAATTATCAAGTGTATATGGTATATGGTCAAACAACAATTATGAAGGTGATAAATATTTTGAATTTTTTCATCCTCCTTTATTAGATTCCTTAGTAAGCACAATCATATGCATCGAAGGAACCTTTGATTGATTTTCAATCCTCTGAAAGTAGTTATAGGAGAAATAGACACCACAAAAATAATTTGCAGGGAGAAAGAGACACCACTAATATAATTTGTGAGGAGAATTTCACAAGGCAAAGCCACCTACTTTGATGGTGAGATAAAAATGGGCCACGAAGTTGAAGCATGGTTACTAAGAATGAGGAAGTATTTCTAGCTTCATGAATCTTCAAGCAAGACAACTATAACCAATTATAATGTGATCGGCAAGGCTTCGTTGTGGTGGGAATATTAGAGGAAAATGATGATGATGATTAGCATACACTGAGACCAATTGGTATACTGGGCCTTAAGAAGGTAAGATATTACTTCAATTTATTTAAAATTGTATTTCTATGCTCAAAAATCATTGAGAGAAGTGTTAAGAAGGTCTGTAATCTGACAAATATTTTTAAATTGGGATATAATATGGGTATAGCTAGGGCAATCCAAGAGGAAGTGTTTTTCATATTCTACCCGCTTAGTGTCACAAAGGTGATAGACTCTCTCATCCCATGGTTTTTTGGGAGTTTTCCAACACCCATTTTCACTATGTAGCTCGTGAGAGTTTGTTCTTATTTTAGCAATGTTGATTTTCTTCTTTGCACTTCTCAAAACTGAGAGATAATTTTGATCTTCTAAATTAGGCTTGACTGCCTCCTTGTGGTATCTTAATTTCCTTTTATCCACTAATTATTTATCACACCACATATTCTTCTTAAATTTAGAAGTAATAATATTTATAATATTATCGATATTATGCATGATGACTTCTTCTTGTATTCCCCAATGATTTTTGTTTTTGAGCCCATAATAAGATTTCCACCCTCTATTTATCATTTTTTCAATGCTATAGTTCCAATTGAGCTTGTCGTGGATATTGATTCCAAGATACTTGTATGAAGACACTTACTCCAAGCTATTGTTGTCATAAACAAAAGTATTGTAGGTGATCCTTCTGGATTTAATTATCATAACCTTTGTTTCATCAGTGTTTAGAGTCATGCCCATGCTAGAGAAGAAGTCCTTGAGGATTATTAGTTTCTTACCTAGGTCATAGGGAATCTTTTCCATAAGAAAAATATCATCAACATAAAGGAAGATGATGATGACTATACTAGCGGGAGTTGGACCAACATAGCTTGCATCCTCCAAATAATCTTATAACTTATCAATATAGATGATGAAAATGGTAGGGGATAGAGGACAACCTTGCTTCACTCCTATATTATAGTTAATTTCTTCCAACCAACCCTTAGTGTTCCTAAACTTGGCAATAATTTTCTCATATATCCTTATTACACCAACTCTTAACTTGAAAGGGACTTTAAACTCTTCTCTAACCTATTCCAGAGGTTAGTCTTGGGAACAATGTCAA
>ML792426.1:420791-470474 GCA_009831015.1 Picea engelmannii | reverse complement strand
CCAAAAACCTAACCTTAGAAGATGAAGCACCAAAAGTCATGTGGGCCCCGTTTGGGTAAGTTAGTACATCAACTTCCCAGGGTCGTAACTTTTGCATATGATCTCCTTTTTAGGCGTATGATAGCTCGTTGGAAAGGTATTGTCGAGGATAATAATTTTTGGGGAAATGTTGAAGGAAATTCCATATTTCTCCCTGTTTTCCCAAAAAACATCGTTTAGGGCCTCAAAACGGATCCGGAAGTGAAAAACTGCTAAAAATAGTAAATTACCAAAATTTACAAAAAACTGTTTTGAGCCAGTTGGAAAAGGTGGGTGGCCACCAATATCCACCTAGATCAATCCTCCCTCCTTAGGAAGAAATGGTATCCATTGCGTTGATTTTTCCCATCAAATGAGGAAATTTTTGTTGAATTTGGCCCCAGGTGAGCCACTTGCCTTGGTGCAGGAGCTGCCCTGCTTTGACGACTCGATAAAGTTGGATCATTTGTTGTCGAGTGCCCTTGATATGTGTGTCCACAATATGATCACTAGATTCCTATTTTATGCATTCAGGGTTGAGATCTATTGGTGTCAGTTGTTTTGTTACTTCTAAGGTGTCCAATAATGGTGGGAAATAAGGGCGAAGGAGATCCACGTTGAACACTGGGTGCATGCTAAGGAAAGGAGGAATGTTGAGCTCAAAATAATTATCCCCCATAGCCTTGGTGATGGTGTACAGACCATAACAGAGTGGGTGAAGCTTCTGATGGGGTCCTGTAAGGCATTCTTTCTTCAAGTGCAACCAAACTTTGTCACCCACCTAAAACTTATGTGGCACCCGATGTTGATCATAGCGCTGCTTGTAATTGTCATTGGACTTCTGTAGGATATATTGAACCTATTGGCGGATATGCTAGATCCGCTCAATGAACCGAGTGGCTTTGTTAGCTTCAGTTGGAGCAGGAGATGAGTCGGTTGAGGTGACCTGCAAGGGAAAGTGCAACATCTATTGGACCCAATGGTTGGAATCCCAACCCCACCTGAAAGGGGCTTTGGTCGGTTGAGATATGCAGGGCTCTATTGTAGCTATGTTGGACATAGGGAAGGCTCTCATCCCATGTTTGAGGGTGATTTGAATTATACATGCGAAGGATATGAAAAATCATTTGATTTACGACCTCGGTTTGTCCATCTGTATGGGGGTGGAAGGCCGTGGATTTTGTGAGCTTGGTGTCCAGCAGTAACTACAGGATCGACCAGAATGTGCTGAGAAATTGACTGTCTCGATCTGAGAAAATGGTTTGTGGGATTCCAAAATGTACCCAGACTCGTTCAAAGAAGATATTGGCAGTGGCCTCTACTATGATGTTCTTATTGCAGGCAACCAGAATCTCCATCTTAGAAAAGTGATCAACAACCACAAAAAAAGTCATTTCCCCGCTTGGTGGATGGGAGGCCCAACATGTAGTCCATTGAGATGGATTCCCATGGTCTGTCAGCAGTAGGAATAGGGATGTATAGGCCCTATTTCTTAAAGGTCGGTTTGGAAATAACGAAGGCAGTGCATAACCTGATATACTTGCTAACCTCCTGTTGAAGTTTCGGCTAGTAGAAATGTTCCTATAGAATTGCCACTATATTTTCGACGCCAAAGTGTCCTGCCACCTGACTGTAGTGGGACTCCCATATCAACTTCAATCACTCACTTGATGGAACACACATATGTCCTAGACGACACAACAACCCATCCTGAGGATATAAATTATCGACAAATGCATTTTCACCCAACATTCGGTAGGTGGTGGCGAAGTCTGGCTCTGTCTCATAGAGTTGGGTCCATCGAGAGCTCTCATGGCCGCAAGATTCTAGCACCGTGATGAGTGATGCAACTAGCGGTCTGCTGAGGAAATTAGCGATGCGATTGGTGCTTCCTATTTTATACTTGATGTTGAGGTGGAATTGCTGCAAGTATGTGGACCACTTTTGATGGTGGTCATTCTACAAGTTTCCTTGTGTCTGCATGAACTGCAGTGGCTTATGATCAGTCTGGATGACTATCTCCTTCCCAAGAATGTAATGTCTCCATTGGCGGCAGGCTTTCACAATGGAGTACATTTCTTTGTTGTAAGTAGGGTACTTATGGACAACATCAGATAGTGTCTCACTATGATAGGCCATAGCGTGGCCGTGTTGAGAGAGAACGGTGCCCACAACATAGTCTGAATCATGTGTCTTGATCTCAAAGGGTTGTTGCAAGTCTGGTAGTGAAAGTACTGGGGCTGAGCACAAGCGTTGCTTCAAATCATAGAATGCTTGTTGTTGGGACTGACCCCATGCAAATTTCTCCTTACCACCACCATTGGTTATTTGGCTGAGGGCCCATGTAATATGGAAGAATCCCAACACGAACTTATGGTAGAAATTATCAAGGCCCAAGAAGCTTCGAATCTCAGTGAGTGTGGTTGGGGCTGGCCAGTCACAGATGACTTGGATATTGGTTGGATCCAAATGTATGCCATGCTAATCAACAATGTAGCCCAGGTAATGGACCCTGTCCATGTCGAAGGAGTATTTTTCCAAGTTGGTGTATAGCTTGTGCTGACGTAGGGTGTGCAGAACCTGCTGAATATGCTGCAAGTGTTCCACCCAAGTCTTGATGTAAATGAGAATGTCATCGAGATACACCACTATAAACGTATTGGTGAATGGTCGCATGATATCATCCATCATGCTCATGAATGTGGTTGGAGCATTTTTCAAACCAAAGGGCATGGCCAACCATTCAAAAAGGCCTTACTTTGACTTGAAGGCGGTCTTCCATACATCTTCCTGTTCTATCGAGACCTGGTGGTAGCTAGACTTCAGATAAATCTTACTGAAGTATTTGTCCCCTGTGAGTTGATAAAGGAGGTCGTTGATTCGGGGAATCAGGTACTGGTTTCTGAATGTGATTTTATTCAGAGCCCGGTAATCAATGCAGAATCGCCAAGTTCCATCTTTCTTTTGTACCAGCACGATTAAGATCTCGCAAGGTGATGAGCTAGGAGAGATGTGCCCCTTGTGGAGCAGTTCTTGGATCTGTCACTTGATATCCTCATTCTCTAACAAAGAGCGGAGATAGACTGCAACATTGGGCAATGGTGTGTCGAGGGTTAGATTGATGGAGTTCTTGACCTGGCAATGCAGAGGTACCCCGATAGATGAGGAGAAGATATCCAAGTATTCTTCCACAACCTTATCTACTTGCTTCTGTTGTGTGGAGAGATCGGACGCAAAGAGCCTAGATGTGGCTGTGATATTTCTCTTATTCTGAGAGCGAATCACAAAGAAGACAAACTTCCCTATCTGAGAGATAACCATCCTGCATTTCTTAGCAGAGATCAAGGAAATAGCACTAGGTGGGACTACCTCAGGTATCTTGTACAATTTATTGTTCAAAGTAATAATAACACTACAAGGCCTAGACTCATATTCAACATGATGTTTCCATAAATAAGGTTGGCCCAAAATAACATCACACAATACCTCATCTTTGAAGGGATTTATGATGTACGACATTCGACACTGTTGGCTGATGCAGAGATCGCTTCCTTGGCGGATCCATCCAATGATGTAGGGTTGTGGGTGCAACATCGTCGGCAGGTCCAGCTGCTTGATGACCTCTGCTGAGATGAGGTTCTTCTGGATACTGATATCAACAATGAAGTGCAATGGGGTTCCTTTTACCCACATATGTGAATGGAAGAGGTGCTCTCCTTCTTTTGGCTCGTCTGGTTCACTAGGCTAAAGCTTGGTGGCACTAGGTTCCATGTCAATGATCTGTCTTCCCATTTCTGGTTCTGGCTCAGATCCAAAACCCACATCTAATTCAGAGGCTTTCACTTTGGCCACCAGCAACTTCTTTGAGTGACAATCAGTAGTGTTATGCCAAGGGATCTTATGGAAGTCACACCACTTCTCGGTATATTTCTTTGTCTTTCTGGTGTCCTTATTTGCTTGTGTCTTGGACTAGCTGTCCTGATACTGTCCATATTTTCTCTATCCTTTGTTCTATGGGTTGGGGTCGCCCTTTCCTGGCTTTTGTTGTGAGGAGTTCCCAGGCCCAAATTGCTACGTCTTTTGTTTGATCTTCTGCTCGATTTTGATGGCATATCAGTAGGCCGCGCCCAAGGATGAGATGTCTAGAAATTCAATTTCGGTCTAGATGCATCTATGCAGAGGACCTCTATACTTGAGAACTATATGTCTCTCTGAATATTTGATACCCAGCTTGGTGCACAAGGTATGGAAGATATTTGTGAAATCTAGCACTGCTTGGTCTCTTTCTTTCCGCAGTGTGGCTCATTTGGTATACAAATCGTCATAACTTCCAACAGGGTAGTATTGTTCCTTAATAGAATCCATGAAGGATTACTAGGTGGTCGTGACTATAAATAATGAGGGTTCCTTTGTTTCCTTTTTCTCACAAAAATTTTCCCACCAATCTTTGACATGGGGAACGACTTTGAGGAGCGAAAAAGTAATCTTTTCTCTATTCGAAAAGTTATGGACAAAAAAATACCCTTCTAGTAGATTCAAACTCTTGTCTACAACATCTTCATCTATCTGATCTTCAAATATAGGAATGTCGAAGTTTATTTGTACCTTGAAGGGAGCGGTGCCTCCACTCGAAGAAGACGTGTCGCTTATTGGTAGCCACCGAAGGATTTGTGAAAAAATATCCATCATCTCGTTCCTTTGTTGCGTGAGGGATTCCTTAATCAAAAGTTTGAAAGGATCTCATGTCCCGTCATATTTATTTTCTCTTTCCATGAGAGGTCATTTGGGCATGCGAGAGATTTTTTCCTCAAGAGAAACAAGCTTGAGACCCAACTCTTTGTACTCCGACCTCATTGGGGACATGCATTACGATGACAAAGAGCAGAACACTTTGATACCATTGATCCAGATTTTATGAGAAAAAAAAATGACTATAGATTATTAATAGGTTCTTAACACAAAATAACAGAGATACAGTAAAACTTGTTTTCTATTCAATAAGGAAATAAGCTGAAACTGTAAAATGCAGTGGAAACAAACTTATTGGAATGGTGGCGGCTTATCTCTGAGAAGATATGTGACAATTTCGCTCATTCACAAGAAGATGATTACAATGAGGCTCTGAAGGCATTTTTACAATAAATAAGAATTCCAAAAACCCTATACATCCAAAAACGTAACCCTAGGAGATTAAGCGCCAAAAGTCATGTGGGCCCTGTTTGGGTAAGTTAGTACATCAACTTCCCAAAATCATAACTTTTGCATACTATCTTCGTTTTAGGCATATGATAGCCCATTGGAGAGGTATCGTCGCGGATATTAATTTTGGGGGAAATATCAAAGGAATATAATTATTTCTCCCTGTGTTTCCAAAAAACATCGTTTAGGGCCTCAAAACGGATCCGGAAGTGAAAAACTGCTAAAAATAGTAAATTACCAAAATTGCCAGAAAACTATTTTGAGCCAGTTGGAAAAGGTGGGTGGCCACCAATATCCACCTAGATCAATCCTCCCTCCTTAGGAAGCAATGGTCTCCATTGCATTGAGTTCCCCCATCAGATACAGAAATTTCTGTTGAATTTGACCCCAGGTGAGCCACTTGCCTTGGTGTAGGAGCTTCCCTACTTTGATGACGCGATAAAGTTGGATCCTTTGCTATCGAGTGCCCTTGATTTGTGTGTCCACAATATGATCATTGGATGCATGTTGTATGTAATCGGGGTTGATCTCTTTTGGTGTCAACTATTCTTCTACTTTTGAGGTGTTCAATAATGGTGGGAAATAAGGGCGAAGGAGATCCACGTTGAACATTGGGTGCAGGCCAAGGAAAGGAGGAATGTTGAGCTCAAAATAATTATCCCCCATATCCTTGGTGATGGTGTACAACCCATAACAGAGTTTTTGAAGCTTTCAATGGGGTCCTGTAAGGCATTCTTTCTGCAAGTGCAACCAAACTTTGTCGCCCACCTAAAACTTATGTGGCACCCGATGTTGATCATGGCGTTGCCTGTACTTGTCATTGGACTTTTGTAGGATATCCTGAACCTATTGGTGGATGTGCTGGATCTGCTCAATGAACCAGGTGGCTTTGTCAGATTCAGTTGGAGCAGAAGATGAGTCGATCGAGGTGACTGCAAGGGGAAGTGCAACATCTATGAAACCCAATGGTTGGAATCCCAACCCCACCTGAAAGGGGATGTGGTCGATTGAGCTATGCAGGACTCATTTGTATCTATGTTGGACATAGGGAAGGATCTCATCCCATGTGAGAGGGTAATTTGAATTATACATGCAAAGGATATGCACAATCATTCGATTTACGACCTCAGTTTGGTCATCTATCTGGGGGTGGAAGGCCATGGATTTGGTGAGCTTTGTGTCTAGTAGTGACCATAGGCTCGACCAAAATGTGTTGAGAAATCGACTATCCCGCTATGAGACAATGGTTTGTGGGATTTTGTTGGCACAAGGGCAGACCCAGGGTTCAACTCTGACAGCGCACCAACAAGCCCTAACTATTGGCCCTTTCGACAACACCTACAAAGAATATGCAGTCTCACCCGAAGTAGCAATAGGGGGTTGCAGGACATAGGTGTCTACAACCAGAGGAAATGCAAAGTGGATCCAAAACACTAACACACAAAAATCTAGTTATTCTTTATCTCTCTTAAACCTACTGTGCAAGTTATATCTCAGATCTAACACAATGATGCAATAACAATATAACATAAAGCGGAAGAACACAACAACAATCACACAAAACAACAAGATATATGTGGTTCACCCTCTCCATAGAGCTACGTCCACAGAACTACGTTTCTTGACATATTATGTGAAAAAATATAGTTTTATCTACATTGTTAGCTTCCAGATACTTCTTTCTTTCTCTTCTTCTCTCCCCTCCCTGCACCCAACTGCAGGGTCGATATTCGCACCCAGTTGAAGATCTTACAATGAAGAATGCTCTCACACACAACACTTCTCTCTAACACCATACACAATAGTATCAACAACAACAACCATCGATGAATAATCAACTCTGAACGAACCCATCCCAGGTCCTCTAGATATTTATTTGTACATTACATGACAAAGTCTAGGTGTCAAAACCCTAGATCCAAAACCCCAGGTCTAAAACTCTAGGTCTTCTTTGATCCACATTTTATAGGGTTCGCCAGCCTGTCTTTCCATATTTCTTGCGAGGTGCTCAAATCACTCATTGACATATTCTTCCTCTTGTTGAGTTTTTAATGATCCATCTTCCTTGATGATCTGCCATCCTCGATCTCCTTGTTCAACGACTATATTTCCCTTGCTTCGCTCCTTATTTTCTTCTTCTTTAACCACTTTGACCCAATCACAGTCAATTTTCCTTCCACGCAGTTCACACTTTCTATTTTCTTTTCCTTTTTCTTTGCTTTCTTTCTTAATCCATACCCAAGCCCAATAGGCCCCCAACACTCACCTGTGACTCGTCCCGAGGCACTGTAGGTCTAAATATTTTTTTTTACTTCGAATTCAGACTGCACAACACAACTTGTGCTTTCTACTCTATCCTTCCCCACTGTGTGAATGTTGTATTTTTTGTGTTTGGTACCCAATTTCAACTGCACCTGGTACCTAGACCCTTCTCCTTCTGCTTTTACTAAGAGTTGTGAGGTAGCTAGTTGTCATAGTAAAATTTCAATTGGCTCCCATTCACCAAACCTTCCTTCCATTATCCCTTCAAAGTCTTCAACTGCGCAACTCCTCCTTCTGTAACATAGGAAACCTCATATGGCCCAAGACAATGTGTCCTAAACTTCCCTGAATGCTTCATGAACTTGTTGTTGTATATCAATACCAGATCTCCTTGCTTAAAGGCCTTATTCTTGATGTGTCTGTCATGGTAAGCCTTCTCTCGTTCCTTCTGTACCTGATGATGAAATCCTACAATAAACCAATTCGATCAACTCCGCGAGCCTCTCTTGAACAGTGCCAGTGTCATCCATATCTGTAAATTCTTAGACTAGGAATCAAGTATTCCATAGGTACAACTGCTTCTAGACCATAGACCATCTTAAAGGGAGTCTACATTGTCAGTTTCTTGCAAGTGGTTCTATAGGCACATAATACTACGGGTACTCTAAAATCCCAATCATTCATGTTTCCACTGCAAATCTTTGTCAACGTTGTCTCCAAGATCTTATTAAAGGCTTCGTCTGTACCATTCACCTGTGGATGGTATAGTGTGCTCTTCTGATGGTGAACTTCAAATTCTGAAGTCAAGGCTTTGATAGTCTTATTAATAAAATGTGTGCCTTGATCACTTATCAGGATCTTTGGACATCCAAACCTGGTTATGATATCATCAAATATGAATCACGTAGTTGTAGTTGCAATAAATTCCTTGGCTGCTCTTTCTTATGCCCATCTTGTCAAATACGTTGTCACGGTGATGATGTATCTGAATCCTTTGTGCTTTCCTAGTGGGTTGATAGGTCCCACAAAATCAATGGCCCATTTCTCAAATGCATGTAAGGTCAGCTAAGGGGCTAAAGGCATCTCATCTCTTCTAGAAGGTTTCCCAACTCTTTGGCATACATCGTAGGCTCTGTAGTATTCATTATCATCTTTGTGTAAAGTGGGCCCCTAGAGGCTAGCTCTAAGAACCTTTTGTGTTATTTCTTTCCCTGCATAGTGTCCTCTTGCGATGCCCTCATGTGCTTTGTCTAAAATCAATGGTATTTCTACCTCCATAACACATCCCCTTAAAATATCATCAGGTCGCATCTTGTATTATAGCTTCCCAGTTATAAGTGAAAAATCTGCAGCGTGAACTACCAGTTGTTTCTTCTAAATAATTGTATATTCGCGAGGTTCCATCCCTATAGATAGGAACTGGACTATCTTGATGAAGTTATCATCAACCTTTCTGATGGCCAAGAACTATGCATCTAGCAGTGTATCCTCCAGACTAGTAGGTTCCTCTCCATGCTCTAACCTCGACAAGTGGTCAGGTCCCTTGTTCATTCTCCCTGGCTTGACCATGATCTCGAAATCATATTCATGGAATAGCAGAAGCCATCTGTAGATCCCCCCCCCCAACATTGGCTTGTTAACTAGGTATTTCAACATAGAGTGATCAGTGAACATCTTAAAGTGTCCTCCCAACAAGTAGTGTTGAAATTTCTTTAGCGCATACACCATGGCTAACCCTTCCCTCTCAGTGGTAGAGTAATTTATATCAGTTGTTGAAAGATTCCTACTAGAAATGGATAATAGATGGTCAATATGTCCTACTCCTGGTTGTACTAACACTACTCCTAGTGCAATAGATTAAGCATTGACATGCACATGAAATTCCTTGCTCCAATCTGGGAAAATCAAAATAGGTGTAGTTACCATTTTTTGTTTCAGTGTGTCGAAGCTCTGTTGACATTCCTCTGACCATTGAAACTGACAATCTTTATTTAAAATATTTTCCATGGGTGTTGCTATCTGTGCATAGCCCTTAATGAATTTCTTGTAGTATCCAGTATGTCCCAGCGCAGTGCGCAATTGTCTAACAAAAGTAGGAGGGGGTAGATCATCAATAATGGCAATCTTAGATGGATCTACCAACAACCCCTGTTTACACGCAATATGGCCTAGCAACACTCCAAAGGGTGAAAACAAGATGCACTTCTTCAGATTCAGGGCAATCTGACATTACCTACACTTATCCAACATTAGTCTTAAACATTCAATATGATTTTGCAATAAGCTAAAAACAATCAAATCATCAAAATATGCTTCCAAAAATTTATATAAAAACTCCTTGAATGCTTCTACCACCACCCTAGAAAAGATGGTTGGTGCATTCTTCAATCCAAGAGGCATCACTGTGTATTGGTAGGATCCCCATTATGTTGCAAATGTGGTCTTATGGTGATCTTCCTTAGCAATCTTGATTTGGTGATAACCTGAAAATCCATCGGTAAAGGAATATACCTCCTATCCTCCTACATTGTCTAGAACCTCATATGTGAAAGGTGTAGGGAATGGGTCATTTAAACATGCCTCATTCAGCTTCATGAGATCTATACAGATCCTTCTCTCCTATCTTCTTATCTTGTACCACCATAGGGCTAATCCATTATGACTCTTCAACATATTCTATGATTCTTGCTTCCAACATTTTGTCTAATTCAATCTTCACTTTCTTCTTATATTTGGGATTCAATATGTAGGGACTCTTCTTGACTAGCCTTGCATCTGGCTTCAAGGGGATTTTCATCTCTCCCATGCACCCTTTAATTCCCTTCATGTATGTGAACTTCGTTGGAAACAAGTCCTGATATTCATGCAGTAGTTCTGTGATCTTATCAATGGTGGTATCATCCCATTAATCTCCAACATTAGCAAGCTTAGGTGCTTGCTCTGTTCCAATATTAACTTTCTTGATTTTGATCGGTTCTCCAATGCAAGGTAGTTTGACTCCTGGTCCTTCTATGTCTCTCTATCCTTCATTTTCTATGATGTTCACATTCCTAGGATCATCATCTTCATCAACATTGACATTGTAACATCCATGCAATTTTTGAAGAGGTGCGGTCCATTCATCCTCTCCTTTCTCAATAGAGAGGTTAGGTGCCTCCTCAAAGACTTTCTATTTTACAACTTGTAAATCTTGATCTACTGTGGGGTACTAACTTTCAAATAAAAATGTAGCTTTAAATTTCTGAGTCATATCGTACCAATCTGAATTGGTGAGGCACAATTCTGCTTGTAGACACCAATTAATAGGAATTGTGTACAAAGTGTTAATGAATTTATGCACCCACTTCTCTTGAGGAATGCTTCTCCATGCCTCCTCACAACTTCACACATGGTCCTTCGGGCAGCTTTGTCCTGTGTATCTAACTTTGCACCTGTCGGTTTATTCTGAAAAGCGCATTGTCATCAAAGTGTGACATTGCATCCACTCTGCGATGTTCTTCTTATGTGTTCCCCACCATCTTGCTAGAGTTTCTTTTAAAGCTTCATCCAATGCCAACACTCGTTGTTGTACTGGTATAACTTCTTCAAATTCTAGTAAGAAAATTTATAAATGATTTAAACCATCAAATGTGGGCAGATTTCTTACTTTTGTGCCAATCCAACTAACTTCCCTGGTCAATCTAGCACACCTCTATGTAGAAACTTCGTACATCTTGTTCTGTCAGGTCTCTAGTGCTTCTTCTGAATCTGATGAGCATGCATTGTCACTCCTCTAGCTTAAGTTCCCATCTGCTATAGGATGAATGTAATCCTGTTGTATCACTGTCAATTTGTAAATATTTTCTAGCTCATATACGTGGTCTTCTTCTTTGATGGGTTTTGTGTATCTGCGACCTTCATTAGGTTCCAGAGGTGCAATAACCCTAAGGCCATCACCTTCAAATGTCATTCTTCTTTTCTTTAAGTCGACAACAGTAGAATTATTGAAATCCCAATCAATTCCTAACATCTCAAGATAAGGACAACTATCATCAACTATCTCAATCACCTTGAAATATGCAAATGTCCTTACCTCGTCGATGTCCAAAGGGACATGATACAGTCTCCCAGAGGAGCTTACTACCTGGTGATTAGCCATCCTAAGCCTGATAGGGGAGTAAATTAACTTAGGTTTTCCCATCAGTGACCAAGTCTACTTCGTCATAACATTGACTTCTGACCCTAAGTCGAGGACCACATAATCTATATCATAATCTCCAATATGAGCATTAAGGTGTAGTTCCTTATTTGTCCTTCTCTTTTTGGATACTTGATGTACTTCTCTATTCAACATAGGTTCTACCTTCCCTGGTTCATAATGTCGGATCAAGTGTTGTAGTTCTTGTATGGCTCTTTCATCCTTAATCAAATAAATGAACGTATACAAGAAACTAACAAGCTTTCTTACCTCTTTTCATTCTCGCAGTGATGTAGACTGATCGAATGCCAACAACATCCCACATTGTCTCACTTCTGGTTGTGCCTTCTTGATCTCCTCCAAATTCTCTTCTTGCTTCTTCAAACATATGTCTTTCTTTCCTCGGATCAAACTCTTGTTTCTTCTCTACAACTCTTCTGATCCTAGATTCTTTTCTAGTCTTCCCTAGGGTCACTTTGTGTTCACCTGTAGTGACGCCTCCTCTAGTGATAAAAATGACTCTAGGATCCTCTCCGCGAGGTTCTGTTGAGATTAATTATACTTGTTGGTTTTCTCCCCGTCTCTCCTAAGCTTGGCTAACAACACAGGGAAATATTTGATAACATGTTCAAATGAGTTGCAGTAGCTGCAAGTGGTACAAGGGTTCTGGTAGTCCCTTGTCAAGTGTCCTGGATGTGTGTAGTTATAACAAATGATCTAACCTCAAACTCAACCCATGACTCCACCTTGACCTCTTCCTTTGAATCCACCACGAGGGTTGAAGTTTCCTCTTCCTGGAGAGTTAAATTACATGGTAGTTCATTCCTGATGTACTTTTGTTACAGGAGAATCCCCCTACAGACAAGTGGATTTCCTCTTGAATGATATACCCCTAACTCCAAGACAGAAAGTGCTATTATGGACACTAACATTCATTTATCATGAAGCTAAAATACCAAAGAAGAAGAGGGAAGAAATGAAAGTACCTTTTTACCGATGTTTGTCCTTTCTCTCTCCAGGTTGAGCTTGAATCTCCAAGTTTAGTTGAAGGTCATGTGGTACATGAGAAACAACAACAATACTTCCTGCTCTACTATGATTAACTTTATAATGAATCTATGAAAGAAACAAGTTCATATACACAAACTTTAAAGGAAATAGGCCAAGCATGAATTTATATTAATGAGAACAAAGTGTTTCTTATAGCCATGGATGTAGTGCAACAACTTCACCAAGCTCCCTTTGTCCAGAACCTTGATCAAATAATCCACACACAGAGAATGTTGATGCTTCAATGATATATCCCTTATGAGATCATAAGTTAGATGCTTTACAATGTCTCCATCCCTTCCTTATGAGAAGGCCTCCTTATATAGGCTTGTAGAGGCCTAACCACTTGAGATATATTTGGGATAAGTTGAGGATTCTTCTCCTTCAGTTGAGGATATTCTCTAAGATCAAGGCTTGACCTCAGATTCGAATCCAACCACTTTCAGAGATTGAGGGGATTCTTCCCTGATTTCCCTCAATAGACAAAAATTTAACCAAAAAAGGGGCAGCGCTCCCTCTGAATGGGGTATAGAGCATTCCAACGCTCCCTTAGAAGAGGGTACAGAGCACCAGTGCTTCCTAATAGAGCATAGGGGAGCCCTTCCTTCCAAAAAATGACTTTTTAGTGGTTTTTTCAATGGAAAAGGACTTGTACTTTTTGTCAAATGATTTTTCCTCTTCAAAACTAGTCTTTGAGGTGTCTTTCAAGTGTTCTTGACAACAATATGATATTTGCGACACTTGTGGGAAAAATGCGACACTTACGACATTTGGTAATGACAACACTAGGCCATCATCTTAGTGAGTAATTTTGATGTGTAACAGATTCCCCCCCAAAGTGCGAAGTTAGAAGACATGAACTGATGACTAAATTACTTTGTATACTTTTTCAAGAAAGGGTACAGATGTAGAGAACCTGATAAAAGTTGCACACAAACATCCAACAAACATTAATGACATATTTCAAACCCAAGGCAGGCATACCTATGCTTGAGTGATAAGGACTTTTTAGGTATGACCACCATAAAATACACTACGGATCCATAATTATATTGATAAAAGGTATAGCCACTGAAGATACACTGTGGATATATACTCCTATAACCTGAAATCATTGTAGCCACGAAGAATACACAGTGGATCTATGAGATGACAAGACATAGCCACGACCAATACAATGTGGATCTATGCGACAGTATATGTGTCATAGTTCAAAATAACTCCTTCGCAACCTGGGCAAAGTATATATATGAGTGATAACTCAAACCATGGTCTTCTTATGATCTCGATGTAGTACAAATGTAACCATGTGATTATATGTCCTGATGTCGAACATGGTAGAAACCACTTGATTATCGGTCAATGAGGTAAATTGTTAACAAGTGGGAAGGAAATCACCATTTATGTGAATGATTCCCAAGGTACTCTAGTACATTCTGATGAATGTGAATGAATGAGATGAAGTTGAACATCCGAGGAATCATCTGATCATAGGTCAATGATGTAAACCTACTATCGGATGCGAGGAGGATTTCCATTAAGGCATGGAGGTCCCAAGGTACTAACTGGTTTCTAAGTCTAGATCCTAGATAGTGTGTTGAAGTCGACAGGAATAGACTCATCGAAGGAGGGAATTGATGTATCCCCCATCAACGACACGAAACTGACACATAGATGTAAATTGGTAGATCAAATGAACATGGACTGACACGGGTATTAAAACAAGATATTTTTTATGGCTGACTCTCGAGGCAGATACTTCTCTTGAACACTGAGGCACAACAACAGAAACATGACATGGACCAAAACTTGATGATGCAGTGGATACTGTGACTTTCGTCAGGTGACCCAAAGGATTAAAGAAACTCAAAGGATTGGTTCAGTGCAGAGGTTCAATAGATTAAAATGTATCCAAAGACAAAGTGTCGTGTTCAAGGGTGACTGTAAGAGTTACTGGTAGTGTTCTCAAAAACTGTTTGGATTGCTTCCTTCAATTTTTCCCCCACCCAGATAGACGAGTACCTATTTTTAATTTAACGAGCTCGATGAGGGGAACACATGCTCGATATAACTCACCTTCGATAATTCCCTCTTCCTTTGTTTAATGAAATATAATAAGTAAGGGTTCGGTCCCATATGGACCCTTTAATGTATAATTGTTTAACGAGTCTAGGGAAGGTAAACTCGATGGTTTTTCATGTTTAGAGAGTCTGAAAACGACTTAAAGATGACTCCAATGTTGTCCTTTTTCATAATGTTAGTCTTGCGAGGCCTAAAAAGAAATAAATTATCACTCAAAAGACACCCTTTCAAACATTTTAATGAGTGGGAAAGTTATCAAGATCACTCGGCAATCTTTTCACGTTTAGAGAGTCTGAAAAGAGCTTAAAGGAGACTCCAGGGGGTTCATTTTTCATGTATCCATGCGATCCTGAAAAAGAGATAAAAGGTTGCTCGGTTACATTCTCATGCTTTTATGAGCACGAGAAAGAACAAATACTAAGATCGATACTCTGCCCCCAGCTTGAAAGCTAGTGGCTTAACTCCAGAATGATCATCAAAGGCTGGAGACATGACCCCCAAGCTTCAATTCATTCACTGACTTTGAGGTTGTCACCGATTTCTTTACTATATGGAGAAAAAGGCTAAGGGTGGATGAAATGAAGGTTCAAATACGAGACCTAATGAAAGACTCGACTCGACATCTACGAGATCTGGCGAAAGAATCGACCTAACAGGTGAGGTGATTGTTTCATTTTTTAATGAGATTGACACAAGAAAAGAACTATGCTCAAGGCTTCGGGTTCAATCACAAGATTTTTGTTTCATTTTTTAACGATCTTTCTACAAAAAAGAAAAACTATGCTCATGGCCTCTGTTTCATTTTTTAACAAGATTGCGATAGAGAAACAAATTGTGCTTGTGACTTCTTCTTGATCAAGGCTTCCAAGAGGATAACACTCTGAAAGGACACCATGTCAAGGGATAAAACTCAGTCATGGATTCCAAGATATCTTCATTGGATGGAAGAAGAATTCTCTAGAAGGAACACATGTCGAGGGTCGCGACAGGGATAAGGAGATCAGGCTCCAATAGCCCTACCGAAGATATCACCATGTCAACTACCGGATCTAATTCATCGGAAGTTGAATTCATGGGAGACAATGCCACATAATTGACCTGTGGTAGCGGTGATATCGACTGTGGGTAAGACCCGGTTAGGGAGGTCATTGGGTTGATGGTCAAGTCAGGGCCAACAAACGAAAGTTGATCAATAGTCACCATTCTTCCATCGTGCTGAAAATATATCACACGAAAAACAGTGGACACAATATCTTTCATGGCATAGAAAAAATATCTCCCAAGGAGTAAATCGAAATCCAAGGGGTCCTGAACTACCATAACATCAATAAAGATTGTTTTCCCTCCCAAAGTTACAGGAAACCGAGGAAGGAGACCTAAAGGGTGACTAGTTCTTCTGTTAAAAGAGAACAAAGTCTGGGTAACTAGCACAAGCTAAGGATAACCCAAATATTTCCAAGAAATAGAGGACAAAATACTAATGGATGAACCTTCGTCTATCAGTGTCTGAGGAATGGGCCGACCACAAACCTATACTGTAATCTTGAAAGGAATGTGAGAGGGAAGATGAGGTCCAGTTAGCACACTCCAATAAAAAAGGATGGCCTCATTACTTGGAGGGGGTTTCACGAGAGAAAGAGGAATGCCCCCCAGCACGGTAGATTTTGTATCAATGAGAAAAACATGGGAAGAATTGGGTTTACTCTCTAGAGGGAGACTAGGATCGATCAATGATGGGATCAGATCGACCACATTGGCACTCTTCATAGGAAGAGTTGGATTGACAGGTGAAGTAATTGAAACAGCCACTTTGGCACTCTTTGAATGAAGGGTGGGACTGACCGAGGAAAGAACTGGACCAGTTACTTTGACACTCCTCAAAGGAGGAGTGGGATCGACCGATGAAGTAACTGGAGCAACCACTTTGAAACTCCTCAATGGAGGAGTGGGATTGACCGATGGCGAAACCGGATCAACCACTTTGGCACTCCTTAATGGAGGAGTGGGATCGACCATGGTGAAACCGGATCGACCACTTTTTCAACTGGTTCAATGAAGGATGCAACTAGATTGATGACTTTGGTTTCACTCTTTTGGTGAAGAGTGGGGTTGATCGATGACGGAATTGGATCAACTACTTGGGTTTTTGGTTCAATCGAGGAGGAAACTAGATTGATCATATGATCAACTAGACAGACCGAGGATGGAACCATATTGACCATTCCATCAACTAACGATGGGTTGGGGGAAATCTTACGATACCCAGTTGGAAGTTGAAGATTTTCCAAAAGAGAAGAAGCCTCGTCCATACGAGGACAAAGGTGAGAATATTGATCACATTTGCATAACATGCAAGGAAATTTCACAGTTGTCTTATTCTTACCAACCGTAACGTCATTAGTTGATGGGGTGTCCCCAACATGTCTAGCAGGGGCTAATGATGTGGGGGACCACACTTCTAAAACTTTGGGAATACCAGGGCAATCCCTCAAAAATTGGTCACCCTTACAAAGATTGCAAGGGAATTTGGGTTTCATATTCTTCATTTTAATATTATTGACATTATCAACACTCCCAATACTATTAACAGTAGTTGGTTACTTGGATCCAACATTTGATGTAGTTGGAGGCTTGGTCCCTTTCTGGTTCTTCTTCTTCTTATTAACTTGGTTACTCGCTTCAGAGATTTCACTAGGCGAAGAAGGAGAAATGGAAGGAGACCTAACGGATGAAGAAGGAGAAAGGTCAACAGGAGGTTGATGTGTGGGTGGTGTGCTTACATCTGAAGCACTTTCATTCGAGATCACCGGAGTGGAAACAACCATACCGGTAACTCAATTGTGAGACCTGGAAGGCTCAAAGTAGCGATGTAAGGAGGACCAACGTTTCCATAAGAAGGAAAAACAAAGGGTTCCCCCAGAAAAGGGGTTCCTTCATTGGTCATAACGGGAAATGATGCCATAAATATAAATATCCAACCTAAATTCTTCTAGGGAGAACAAACAACACACGCTAAAAATCTAGTAAGCAAGAAAGAAAACAAAACCTTCTCACAATGAGCACACTAGTTGGTGATGAAATCCAACGTCGCAGGAACAAAGTAAGAAGGGGTTGAGATAGAGCAGGTGGAAAAGTTACATTGACAACCTACTTAATGCACTTACACCCTGGTGCAAGCTCCCACACATAATCATGGGTATACCCTCCAAGGAGCCCGATTGAGTCTGGCCAACGTGGATTCTAGGTACCGTGAAGACTTGCCCCTCCACAATCACCTTGTGTAAAGACCCTAAAGAGATAGGCCACTATGGTTACCAACTACAACAGTGATTCCCAGGGAAACAATCGACAGTCTGATCCACGCACAAGGGTAGGGTATCTAGCCTGAAATCAACTTAAAATGCTTCTACTCATCATTGTGGGTATACCTTCAAGCGACCCCCATAATATGCGCAATATCTACACCAAGAACAACAAAGCAGGGTGAGTAACTTTTCTAGTCTCAATGAGACCTCGTGTTTGACCCTTGTGTGAGAAGGGCTTCCTAGGACAAAACGTAGAAATAGGATTTCACCGCTCCCTAACACAAGATTCTATGTTTGTGTGCAACTTTGGAAAGTTATCTTTCACACCTATTCCAAATCCCTACAACTAATCTAATGTACTTTTGCTACCAGAAAAAGTAAAAATGTCTAATAGATTTTAGTTTAGTTCTTGATTTTTAAGGCTGTTGTTACTCAAAAGGAAAATGGAATGGACAATATGATGTTTTGACCGACTCGAAAGTTATGCAAAGTGATGAAGATGCAATATTTTCATTTCGATGAAAGATATGCTATGAGAAGGAGAAAACATTCATCATTCCAGATGCACAATGTCCCAAAATGACAAAAAAAACATCCAATTTTGTTACTTCAAATGCAAGTATTCAAAGAAGACAATAAAATGTGAAGAAGAATCCAAGAAATGATAGGGAGAAAGAGAAACCACTCAAAATTGTCCTGACAAAAAAACAACTAGAAAAAGAAATTTCACATTTATGAAAGAGGTTTCAAGCTCCAATCAATACAAAAGAGAGTTACAAGCATAAAAAACCATCAAGAACCAATCCAAACAACTTCACAAACCAACAGGCTGCAAAAGACTGAGCAAAAGAAGGAAATTTCACTAAAAAAAGACACTAGCGCTCCCCTAGAAGGGTGCACAGAGTGTTGCAACACCCCCTAAAACACTATAGGGGAGCACTGGCGCTCTGGTATGGCCTACAGGGGGGTGTTGGTGCTCCCAGAAACTTAGAAAATAGCCAAAAAACATGCAAAAACTCACCCATAATTCTTGAAAATTGGGGAATTTCTAGTGAAGGTAGGAGAAAGGTAATGGACAATGAACAACCAAGAATTGCTTGGGAAAATAATGTCAAATATCAAATGGAACAGTGCATAGATCCTTGAGCTTCCTCACAAAATCTTCCACTCAGTCAAATAAATGAGAAGAAAATAGTAAGTTGACTCTAAATCATCAAAGATAAAGAGTGACTTCAAGGTAAGGAAAAAACATCAAAATTCCAAACAAAAGGTGATCAATTCTTAGAAAGTAGAGTGTTGAAGGCCAGGACCAAGATGTATTTGGGTTGTAAGACTCCCGAGCAAGTGCCAAAAGCAAGAAATGAACCTCATAGAATGAAACCCTAGAAGATTTTTCATAGAAAAGGGGAAGATCTTTGGTGTAAAGGGCACCAGAGCATTCCAACGCTCTGTGTAAGACCCGTAGGGAGAACCAACACTCTGGTAGAAAAGGCAGGGGAGGGATAGGCTCTTAAAGTTTAGAAAAATGCCCAGAAAACAAAAAAATTCAAGCAAACTCAGTCAATCAAAGTAAATATGATGAAATAGAGAGACACTCAATCAGATCTAAGAATCAGAGACATGGTATGGAGAAGGTCAAAGAATGATCAATGTTCAAAACAAGACCTAGGAAGGGAAACATAAATCAAGGTCCGTCCCCAGTGGAGTCACCAATTTTTGTTATAGAAGAATCCCCCTATGGACAAGTGGATTTACTCTTGGATACTAGACCCTGAACTCCAAGACAAAAAGTGCTATTATGTACACTGACATTCCTTTATCATAAACCTAAACTATAAAAGAAGAAGAGGGAAGAAAGGAAAGTACCTTTTTACCAACGTTTGTCTTTTCTCGCTCTAGGATGATATTGATCTCCAAGTTCAGTTGAAGGTCCTATGGTACATGAGAAACAACGACAATACTTCCTACTCTACTATGATTAGATTTATAATGAATCTATGAAAGAAACAAATTCATATACACAAACTTTAAAGGAAACAGGCCAAGCATGAATTTATATTAATGAGAACAAAGTGTTTCTTACATCTATGGATGTAGTGCAAAAGCTTTACCAAGCTCCCTTTGTCCATACCCTTTCTCAAATAATCCACACACACATAATGTTGATGCTTCAATGATATCTCCCTTATGAGATCATGTTAGATGCTTTACAATGTCTCCATCCCTTCCTTATGAGAAGGCTTCCTTATATAGGCTTGGAGAGGCCTAACCACTTGAGAGATCTTTGGGATAAGTTGAGGATTCTTCTCCTTTAGTTGAGGATCTTCCCTAAGATCGAGGCTTGACCTCAGATTTGAATCCAACCACTTTCACAGATTGAGGGAATTCTTCCCTGATTTCCCTCAACATACCAAAACTTTCCCAAAAAAGGGGCAGCGCTCCCTTTGAATGGGGTACAGAGCGTTCCATTAACGCTCCCCCAGAAGAGGGTACAGAGTGCCAGCTCTCCCTAACAAATCATAGGAGAGAACTCCCTTCCAAAAATTTACTTTTTAGTGGTTTTTTCAATGGAAAAAGACTTGTACTTTTTGTCAAATTATTTTTCCTCTTCAAAACTAGTCTTTGAAGTGTCTTTCAAGTGTTCTTGACAACAATATGATATTTGTGACACTTGTGGGAAAAATGCGACACCTACAAAATTTGGTAATGACGACACTAGGCCATCATATTAGTGAGTAATTTTGATGTGTAACAACTTCACCTTGAATTCGATATGTGTCTCTTGATATTTCATGCAAGATATTGTAAGCCCTACAATCCTTCTCATCATGCCCCACAGATTTACAGAATGTGCAATAGAGGTTTGAAGGTGTCTAAACATATTTTTTCATGTAGTAGCATTCATGAGGGTGATGTCTATTTCTACATACCTCGTGCCAAGATAGAGTAACCTTCTTCAAAGGGCTCGGAGCTCCAGAGGCCAAGTACTCATGAAATAGGGGACAATGCTTCTTATCATGGCCCTCTCATTTGCATCTGATACACCAAATGTCTTCTCTTTTATCATTTCCCTTGTCTTTCTTCATATCTTCAACCTGCAGAAATAATATAGTTAGCTGACTCAAAATTTGACTCATACCTGAGCTAGATTCTCCCATAGGGGCTGATTCTAGTTTCATGGTGATCTCCAACGCCTCAACCTGCGAAAAAACCTTCTGTTGCATTAGAGGAACTCTGATGTGTGGTAAGAGGGAAGCAATGAACCATTCCTTGTTATGCTCATATGGGATCTAAAAAATCAATCAACTTGTCAAGGTCTTAAACCTTTGATCTAAATCCCAAACAGGTTCAACTACTTTCTGCTTGATTTCTTTCAATTCAGTGATGCACTGCAACTCCAACTTGGGTTTCTTGAATCCTGCAATCAACATAGTATTGATGTTGTTCAGTAGTTTAGGCTGTGAAACTTTAGTAACAAATTTCATGTACCATCTCAATGCACAGTCTCTCAAGGTAGTACTAAACTAATCTCTCTTAACTGCTTCGTCACTGACATTCTTAATACTCCACATAGCTTCACATAAAAAAAAGTGCAGATCAGGATCTTCAGATCCATCTCCTCTAAATATAGGTAGCCTCATTTCATCCGCCATACATCTTCCTAGGTTTCTTGACTGATTATGTAATGAGATGCTTCTAACAGTTCTCTGAGTTCTCTGATAACTTAGGTTACTCTGGTTACTTAATGTTGCTAAAACAATAGGGGGAGTAGTAGTACTTACTTCGACAGTCAGCGTAGTCCCCAAAGTTATTTATTCTTCTCAGAGAAGTTCTTTAGACTGTTCTTCCTCTACCCTAGGAGACTCTGAATGTTCCTCATTCAACGACTCTTCTTTTTATCCACTGTATAACCCTTCATCTTGTGCAAGTGTCTCATGACCCTGCTCAAAGAGGTTCACCAGAGGAACTTCTCTAAATGATCTCCCACTGCGCGTATGGCCAACCTTTATGTCATTGTCGCTATCTTATTTCTTGAAAATTAGATTTTTGATCTGACCAACTACTGTAGCTTCAAGATGTTCTTCTCATGCAATAGCATCTTGATCTTCAACTTCAAAAAGTGTAAATATTTTCCTCTAGGTCCCTTAAAGAAATATCTCTCTACTTGGCTATACGACTCTATTATTTCAATAGAAAAATTGGTAATGTACCCTCCAATGGTGCTATCAAACCATTTATCTACTTCTCTTGACACAGTGTTATCAACTCTCTTGACCTTCTTGATCAGCGCCAACATCCAAACCACAGGTGGTCTAAATCTGATCTCAAACTGGGTATCTGCTAATCTGGCTAACCATGCATATAGATCCTTATGAATTCCTCCAAAGAAAATCTTATGTATATCAGTAAAGATATACCTTCCCAACCAATCCTCTGTGCTAAGATTAGGGTTATTATTCTGAGCCTCAGCGAAATCCTTTTCTTTTTATTCTATCCACTTCTGAATCTCTTTCTTCGATGGAAACCACCTTGGCATTCCCTCAAAAATATCTCGGTCCCAACAACAGAACCATTTGTTGGCACATGGGTAGACCTAGGTTTCAGCTCTAATAGTGCACCAACAAGCACTAACTACTGGTTTTTTTGGCAACACATGCGAAGTAGATGCAGTCTCACCCGAAGTAGCAATAGGGGGTTGCAGGACACAGGTATCTACAACTAGAGGAAATGCAAAGTGGATCCAAAACACTAACACACAACAATCTATTTATTCTTTATCTCTCTTAAACCTACTGCACAATTTATATCTCAGATCTGACACAATGATGCAATAACAATATAACAGAAAGAAGAAGAACACAACAACAATCACAAAAAACAAAAATATATACGCGGTTCACCCTCTCCCTAGGGCTACGTCCACAGAACTAAATTTCTTGATATATTATGTGAAAATTTCTATCTGCACTCTTAGCTTGCATATCCTTCTCTCTTTCTCTTCTTCTCTCCCCTCCCTGTGCACCCAGCTAAATATCTTACAATACAGAATGATCTCACACACAACACTTCTCTCACACACCATACACAATAGTATCAACAACAACAACCAATGATGAATAATCAACTTTAAAAAAACCCATCCCAGGTCATCTAGACCTTTATTTATATATTACATGACAAAGTCTAGGTGTCAAAACCCTAGATCCAAAACCCTAGGTCTTCTTTGACCCACATTTTTCAGGCTTTGCCAGCCTGTCTTTCCATTTTCCTGTGAGTTGCTCCAATGCACTCATTGACATCTTCTTCCCTTTGTTGAGTTTTCCACAATCCATATTCCCTTATGATCTATCATCCTCTATCTCTTCTTTCAACGACTAGATTTCCCTTGCTTTGATCATTCTTTTCTTCTTCTTTAACCACTTTGACCCAATCTCAGTCAATGTTCCTTCCACACAATTTGCACTTCGTCTTTTATTTTCCTTTTTCTTCGCTTTCTTTCTTAATCCATACTCAGGCCCAACAGATTCCAAAGTGTACCCAGAGTCATTCAAATAAGAGCTTGGCAGTGGTCTCTACTGTGATGTTCTTCTTGCAGGCAACCAGAATCGCCATCTTAGAAAAGCGATCAACAACCACAAAAACACAGTCATTTCCCCGCTTGGTGGACCGGAGGCCCAACATGTAGTCCATTGAGATGGATTCCCATGGTCTGTCAGGAGTAGGAAGAGGGGTGTACATGCCCTATTTATTAGTGGTCAGTTTGGTAATAACATAGGCTGTGAAGGACCTAATATACTTGCTGACCTCCTGTCGAAGTTTCAGCAAGTAAAAATGTTTATGTAGCATCGCCACTGTCTTTTCAATGCCGAAGTGTCCTATCGCCTAACTGTAGTGGACTCCCCAGATCATCTTTTCTTTCTCACTTGATGGAACATTGATATGGCTCACATGACACAACAACCCATCCTGAATATGGAATTTATCGACAACTACATCTGCACCCAACATTTCATAGGTGGTGGCAAATTCTAGGTCTGTCTCATAGAGTTGGGGCCATCCAAAGGTCTCATGGCCACAAGAGTCTAGCACCATGGTGAGTGACGCTACTAGTGGTCTTCTGAGGCAATCAACAACACAATTGGTGCTTCCTATTTTATACTTGATGTTGAGGTGGAATTGTTGCAAGTATGTGGACCACTTTTGATGGCAGTCATTCTACAATTTTCCTTGTGTCTGCATGAACTGCAGTGGCTTATGATCAATGTGTATGACTATCTCCTTCCCAAGTGTGTAGTGTCTCCACTGGGGACATGCTTTCAAAATGGAGTACATTTCTTTGTTGTAAGTAGGGTACTTACGGACAACATCTGATAGTGTCTCACTATGATAGGCCACGGGGTACTGGCCATGTTGAGTGAGAATGACACCCACAACATAGTTTGAAGCATCTGTCTCGATCTCAAAGGGTTCTTTCAAGTCTAGTAGTGAAACTACTGGGGCTGAGCACAAGAACTGATTCAAATCATTGAATGTTTTTTCTTGGGACTGACCCCATGCAAATTTATCCTTACCACCACCCCTGGTTATTTGGCTGAGGGCCCATGCAATATGGAAGAATCCCAACACGAACCTGCAGTAGAAATTGGAAGGGCCCAAGAAGCTATGAAGATCAGTGAGTGTGGTTGGGGCTGGCCAGTCACAGATGACTTGGATCTTGGTTGGATCCACATGTACACCATTCTAATCAACAATGTAGCCTAGGTAATGGACCCTAGCCATGCCAAAGGAGCATTTTTCCAAGTTGGAGTATAGCGTGTGTTGCTGCATGGTGTGCAAAACCTGTTGAATATGCTTCAAGTGTTTGACCCAAGTCTTGTTGTAAATGAGAATGTCATTCAGATACACCACTAAAATATTATTGGTGAATGGTCACAGGATATCGTCCATCATCCTCATGAAAGTGGTTGGAGCATTTGTCAAACCAAAGGGCATGACCAACCATTCAAAAAGGCCTTCCTTTGACTTGAAGGAGGTCTTCCATACATCTGTCTATTCTATCGGGACCTGGTGGTAGCCAGACTTCAGATCAATATTACTGAAGTATTTTTCCCTCGTGAGTTGATAAAGGAGTTCATTGATTTGGGGAACCAGGTACCAGTTTCAGAGTGTGATTTTATTCAAATCCCGGTAATCAATGCAGAGTCGCCAAGTTCCATATTTCTTCTGTACAAGATGATTGGGCTCCAACAAGGTGATGAGCTGGGACGAATGTGCCCCTTGTGGAGAAGTTCTTGGATCTATCACTTGATCTCATCATTGTCTAATAGAGAGCGGTGATAGACTAGCCCATTCGGAAATGGTGCATCGGGGGTCATATCGATGGGGTGCTTGACTTGGCAGTGCAGAGGTACCCCGGTAGGTGAGGAGAATATATCTGAGTGTTCTTCCACGACCTTATATACTTTCTTTTGTTGTGTGGAGAGGTCGGTCACAGAGACCCTAGATGTGACTATGATATTTCGCTTATTTTGAGAGAGAATAATGAAGAAGACAAACTTCCTTGTCTGAGAGATGACCTTCCTACATTTCTTAGTAGAGATCAATGAAATAGCACTAGGTGGGACTGCCTCGGGTATCCTGCACAATTTCCTGTTCAAAGTAATAATAACACTATGAGGCCTAGAATCAGATAGAGCATGATGTTTCCATAAATAATATTGGCCCAAAAGAACATCACAAACTTCGATAGGAGAAACATCACACAATACCTCATCTTTGAAGGGATTGATGTCATACAACAGTTGACACTATTGGTTGATGCAAAGATTGCTTTCTTGGTGGAGCCATCCAATGGTGTAGGGTTGTGCGTGTGGCATCATCGGCAGGGCCAACTGCTTGATGACCTCTGCTGATATGAGGTTCTTCTAGCTACCTCTATAAATGATGAAGTGCAGTGGGGTGCCTTTTACCCACATCTATGAATGGAAGAGGCGTTCTCCTTCTTTTGGCTCGTCTAGTTCACAAGGCTGGAGCTTGGTGGTAGCAACGATGGCACTGGATTTCACATCAATGATCTGTCTTCCCCTTTATAGTTCTGGCTTGGATTCAAAACCCACATCTGATTCAAAGGATTTCACTTCAAGCACCAACGACTTCTTTGAGCAGCAGTCAGCAATGTTATGCCAAGGGCTCTTATGGAAGTCACACCACTTCCCAGTATCTTTCTTTGTCTTTTTGGTGTCATTCTTTGCTTGCGGATTGGACTGGTTTTCCTGATACTATCCATCTTTTCTATATCCTTTGTTCTATGGGTTGGGGCCACCCTTTCCTAGATTTTGTTGTGAGGGGTTCCCAGGATGAAATTGTCGCATCTTTTGTTTGAGATTCTGCTTGATTTTTACGACATATCGGTAGGCCATGCCCAAGGATGAGATGTCCATAAATTCCATTTCAGTATGGATGTATCTATGTAGAGCACCACGATACTTGAGAACTAGATTTCACTTTGAATCTTTGATACCTATCTTGGTGCGCAAGGTATGGAAGATATTTGTGAAATCTAGCACTGCTTGGTCTCTTTCTTGCCGTAGTGTGGTCCATTTGGTATACAAGTTGTCATAACTTCCGACAAGGTAGTATTGTTCCTTAATAGCATCCTTGAAGGATTCCAAGGCGGTTGTGACTATAAATAATGAGGGTTCCTCTGTTTCCTTTTGCTCACAGAATGTTTCCCACCAATCTTTGACATGGGGAATGGCTTTGAGGAGCGCAAAAGTAATATTTTCTCTATTTGAAAAGTTATGGACATAAACATACCCTTCTAGTAGATTCAACCACTTGTCTACAACATATGCGTCTATCTGACCTTCAAATATAGGAATATCAAAGTTTATTTTTACCTTGAAGGGGGCGACACCTCCGCTCGAAGAAGATGTGTCGCCTGTTGGTAGCCGTCGAAGGACTTGTGCGAAACTATCCATCATCTCGTTCCTTTGTTGCGTGAGGGCTTCCTCAATAAAAAGTTTGAAAGGATCTCCTATCCCATCATCTTTCTTTTCTCCTACCATGAGAGGTCACTTGGGTGTGTGTGATATTTTTTCCTCAAGAGAAACAAGCTCGAGACCCAACTCTTTGTACTCCAACCTCATTGGGGACATGCATTAAGATGACAAGGAGAAGACCGCTATGATACCACATATCTGTATTTTATGAGAAGAAGAAAATGACTACAGATTATTAACATGTCCTTAACACCAAATAACAGAGATACAATAAAACTGGTTTTCTATTCAATAAGGAAATAAGCTAAAACTGTAAAATGCAGCGGAAACAAGCTTATTGGAATGGTGGCAGCTTATCTCTAAGAAGAGATGTGACAGTTGCACTCATTCACAAGAAGATGATTATAATGAGGTTCTGGAGGCATTTTTACAATAAATAGGAATTCTAAAAACCCTAGACATCCAAAAACCTAACCCTAGGAGATGAAGCGCCAAAATTCATGTGGGCCCCTTTTGGGTAAGTTAGTACATCAACTTCCCGGGGTTGTAACTTTTGCATACGGTCTCTGTTTTAGGCGTATGGTAGCCCATTGGAAAGGTATCATAGAGGAGATTCATTTTGGAAGAAATGTTGAAGGGACTTCCATATTTCTCCCCATTTTCCCCAAAAAACATCGTTTAGGGCCTAAAAACGACTCTAGAAGTGAAAAACTGCTAAAAATAGTAAATTACCAAAATTGCCAGAAAACTATTTTGAGCTAGTTGGAAAAGATGGGTGGCCACCGATATCCACCTGGATCATCCACAGTGTTATCAAAAATCTGTCGGAAATCATTTTTTGGAATCTTCCATGCAGGAGGAGTACAACTCCCTCCTTGAGAACCGGTCTTGGGATCTGGTTCCCCTTCCTTCTGGAAGGAAACTTGTCAGGTGCAGATGGGTCTATAGGACCAAGAGTGCAGTGGATCGATAGATTAGAAAATAAAAATATGGGATTGTTTCCAAGGGATTTCATTAGGTGCATGGAATTAACTATGATGATACCTTCGCTCCAGTAGCGAATATGGATTCCATATGTTTGGCACTTTCCATTGCGGCAACCAAGGGATGGGAAGTCCATCAAATAAACGTGAAGAATGAATTTATTCACGGTGATCTCTCTGAGGAGATCTATATGGAGCAACCCTAGGTATTTATGCAGGATTCCTCTTTAGTTTATCGATTGAATAAATCTCTTTATGGCCTCAAGAAATCTCCAAGGTCATGGTATGCCAAGATGGACTCCTACCTACTGCCATAAAACTTTGTATGTTGTAAATCAAACCCAAATTTCTACATGCTCAGGATGACTGATTCACTTCTACTCTTAGTTTGGTATGTTGATGATTTGATGATCATTAGTTTCTCGACTTCAATGATTTTTACAGTCAAGATGATTCTACATGATGGTTTTTTGATGATGGACATGGGTCCACTACACTTCTTCCTTAGACTTGAGATCAGTCAGGATGCATGAGGCATCAAACTGGCTCAGGCCAAGTATGCATGAGATTTCCTTGAGATATTTCACATGACAGACTACAAGTCTTCTTCTACTCCTTTCCTATCAGGAGAAAACTTGAGGACAGTGGGGACACTCCATTGGTTGACAACACACTGTATAAACAACTAGTGGGGAGCTTGTTGTATTTCACACACTCCAAACCAAACCTCTCCTATGCAGTTGGCGCAGTTTCCAGGTTCATGCAGGAGTCGCATGAGCTACATTGGAAGGATACAAAGCGTATCCTTCGATAAGTACAGGGCACCATCACCTTTAGGATTCATTATGCAGCAAAATCTACATTAGATATTATAGGTTTCATTGATTTTGACTGGAATGGTGATATTATTGATCGCAAGTCTACATTTGGTTAGTCACTCAGTCTTGGTTCTAGGCCTATCTGTTGGTCGAGAAGGAAGAAGGATTCTATTGATCTTTCTTCAGCCGAGGCAAAGTACAGAGGCATAGTTAACATAACCATTTAGGCAATGTGGCTAAAACATTTTCTCACTGAGTTGGGCATTCAATTTCATCGACTGGTCGTCATATGGTGTGAGAAACAAAGGACTCTGAAGTTCTGTAGAGATCCATTTCAGAGGAAGCGAATGAAGCACATAGAGATCCACATGCACTACATATGAGACTTAGTACATGAGGGGATCATTGACCTACAGTTCTATCCTTTAGCAGAACAGACAAAAAACATCTTCACCAATACCTTCACTGAAAAGAAGTTTCGTTCTCTGTGAAGTCGTCCTGTAGTGAAAGACATAGTTTCCTAGAAATTGTCAGTTCTTCTTTTTACATACATTGCACCTTGACGGAGGTGTTTTCCCATGATTTTTTCCCTCGTTCCTCACTTTATTTCAATGTATATTTTGTATTTGGGTACCTAACATGGCCTCGTTGTCAGGACCCATTCTTTATTTTCACCATAGTGATGTTCAAGGGGGGTGTTGGATTTACTTCACACACACCTAGGATTTATTTTTCCTAAGGTTTTTTCTATGTTTATTAGTATTTATCCAGTCTCCTAAAGTTTAGGGAGAATATTCCTATAGGATAATATTCTCTTCAGTTTTCACTTCAGTTTGACTAGTTGAGTGGAGTCTAGATGTTGCATTGGTTTTGTTGCCATGCAACATTGGGATCATCACCAACTAATGCACAATGTCCTTGGTATCATCACCAGACTAGTGCATTACCCATGATTCCCTAGTATCCTCCTCACTTCACTCAGTTTCAATCAGTTAAATGAAGATTGGTAGACTATTTAACTCAGCTAGGTGGCAGCTCACTCCCGTAACTTCCCGAGAGACTAGACTAGGTGGCAGTTCACTCCCGTATCTACCCAAGAGACTAGACTAGGTGGAAGTTCACTCCCATAACTGCTAGTGTGTGTCCAGATCACTCTAGACCACCATTATGGCACATTGTCTTAACCTCCAGTGAACATTGGTTGAGTTATACACAATATATCATGTGTAAATTATTCATTATTCATTATGGTTATGAGAATTCTTCTAGTCTTTCTCTCTTTCTTCTTCTTTCTCAATTTCTCTTTGCAAATGTGTGTGGTATTTTCTAGCTAGATCTATTCTGTGTAGGTTCAACACATTTATAGTCGGCAGGTGATCACTTTGGATGACTACCCTTATGCATGGATCAACTTTAGAGGACATCCATACATGCCATTACCACCAAGTTCCACCTATAGAGACATAGGTATGAAAAGTTTTTTGTATATTTCATTTTTTTTTTTTTTTTTGTATAGGAAAACAAAAATATTTTTGGATAATGTCAAGTACTAATTAAAACATGTATGTTACACAGATGTGGGTCTGCGATGGCCATATGGACTCCCACAACACTGACGAAGGCACTAGGAGGATGAGCCAGCGGGACAAGATGCTGAGAGAGTGCTTCAAAATGTGCAGGGAAGCTTGTCTCATTTAATGCAAAGAATTCAGATGGTTCAGGTAGAGGATCTGACAGAGGTGATGCAACGACAGGTGGTAGGTGTGCCCCATGATTGTTAGGAACCAAATATCAAGATAGCATAGAAAAACCTCAGAATAAGTACTCAATGCCTTGACAAAGAGATAATTTCATATAATAAGCCTCTTTGAGGGTGAAACCTCCTTATACACAACATAAATATACAAATACAAGATGATTCCAAATGAAAAGGTCTCCTTGGTATATATAGGAGACTAGGAGGTATAATTACAACTAATGGACCCAAGCTGACATAAATAAAATAACATTACTAATGTAATGTTACCTAATTAAGGGGTAATGTGCCACTATTTAGAGCTTAACATTCCCCTCCCCTTCAGACAAGTGTTATCTGCAATGCTTGAGTAATTTTGGATGCTTCTGTATAAAAGACTCATCTTCCCAAGTGGAATCTTCAGCAGGTAGTTTCCTCCACTTAATGAGATACTCTGAAATTGATATATTCCTTAGCTGGTGAATTCTTCTGTTAGTGATAGCTTAAGGCTACAATATTATTTTTCCTTCCTCGTCAAGTTCTAGAAATATATTTTGAACTAGGATCTTGTCACCTATAACCTTCTTTAAGCATTAGACATGGAAAACTGGGTGTACTCGTGAAGATGCAGGCAACTCCAATTTGTATGCCATAGTACCAATATTTTGCAACACCTTATAAGGGCCATAGTACTCTAGTGATAATTTATTTTCCTTCTTGGCTTGCTTGATGGACATATGTTTGTATGGTTGTAGTCTTAAAAACACCCAATCCCCTACTTCAAAACTTTTGTCACTACAATGCTGATTTGATTTTTGTTTCATGCAATTGTGTGCCATGGTTAGGTTGTCCTTTAATATTTGGAGAACTTGTTGTTGATGCTCGATGTGATCTTCCACTGCTTGAACATTATATTTTTCTTTTAGCGAAGAAGTGATGGAAGGAGGGTGGTATCCATAGAGTGCCATTAATGGTGTCATTTTTGTTGCAGTATGAAAGGAAGTTTTATACCACCATTTTGCCAAGGGTAACCATTTGAACCATTATGTTTGTTTATCAGAGACAAAGCAATGAATGTATCCTTCCCGACATTTGTTCACTATCTTGGTTTTTCCATTAGATTGACGATGATAGGATGATCTATGAGCCAATTGAGTACCCAAACAAGAAAATAATTCTTTTCAAAAATGTCTAGTGAAGATGGGATCTCTGTCACTTACAATAATCTTTGGGCTTCCATGTAGCTTTTGAACTGTCTCCATGAATGCGGTGGCAACTGTACTAGATTTGAAGGGATGAGAGAGTGCACAAAAAATTGCATACTTGGTCAGTCTATCAAAAATCGCCATGATGACACTCTTTCCTTCAGACTTCGGTAACCCTATGATGAAATCCATGGAAACCTCCTCATAGTGCTGACTTGGGATGGCTAATGGTTGTAAAATACCTGGGGTCTTAATTGTTTCCACCTTATTTTTTTGGCAAACCAAACATTTTTCCAAAAACCTTTGAACATCAGCTTTTAGGCCATCCCAAAAAAATTGCTTCTTGACCCTATGGTAGGTTTTCAAAATTCCCGAGTGCCCTCCTACTGGAGAGGTGTGAAATTACAATAGTACCTTTTGTTTGAGATAGGATTTCTTACATAAATATAAGAGATATTTGTACCTGATACATTGGAGTCCTGCTACAACCTTTGAATGAGAGTCCACACATTTTTATCATTCTTCCATTCTCCCTCGCTTCTATTATCCAATTGGGTTGGATGATCAAGATAACATAGAGAAATGCCTCAACATCTTCATCCTTTCTTGAAAGTGCATCTGCCACAACATTTTGCTTCTCTTTTTTATAGACGATTTCAAAATCATAACCCAATATCTTGGTCACCCATTTTTATTGTTCTTCTCAAGATAGTCTTTCTTCCAAGAAGTATTTAAGACTATCATGATCAGTTTTGACCTTGAAGTGCCTACCTATTAGGTAAGGGTGCCATTTCTTCAATGCATGTAATATTTCCACCATTTCCTTCTCATAAATGGGTTTGTGTAAGTCCTTTCCATTTAGTGGATGACTTTCAAAATCAAGGGGCCTTCCTTCTTGCATTAGAACAACACCAATGTCGTTTCCCGATGCATCACATTCCATAATAAAGGTTTTTCTGAAGTCTGGTGTGGTCAAGACATGATCTTTGCACATCGCCTCTTTAGGTTGTTCGAAAGCTTGAGTTTCCTCTGTAGTCCATGAAAATTCATCCTTCTTAGTTAATTTTGTTAAAGTTATTGCTATTATTTCATAGTTCCAAACAAACTTGCAGTAGTAACCTGTCAAACCCAAAAATCCTCTAAGATTCTTCAATGTTTTTGGAATCGGCCAGTCCATCATGGAATTAATCTTGTTAGGGTCTACCTCGACACCTTCATGAGATACAATATTACCCAAATAATCTACCTCATTCACCCCAAAGAAACATTTGGATGGCTTGGAATATAGTTGTTTCTCCTTTAGTAGTTGTAGCACCTTGTCAATATGTCACACGTGATCCTCCCAAGGCTTTCTATAGATTAGTATATCATCAAAAAATACTAACTCAAATTTTTGAAGGAAGGGCTTGAAAATGGAATTCATCAACCCTTGGAATGAGGAAGGTGCATTTGTAAGGCCAAAAGGCATGACCAAAAAATCATAATGGCCTTCATGAGTTTAGAATGTTGTTTTTGAGATATTTGCTTCTTTCATTCTAATTTGATGATACCCTGAACGAAGATCCAACTTTGTGAAATAGATTTCTCCATGTAGTTCATCTAACAATTCATCAATGAAGGGAATGGGAAACTTATCCTTAATAGTTATCTTGTTGAGCTCTCTATAATCTGGACACATATGCAGTGATCCATTTTTCTTGAATACCATTACCACTGGTGAAGAGTAAGAACTTTTGCTAGGTATAATAATGTCAGCCTCTAAAATTTCTTCAACCATACACTCAATTTCACTCTTCTATTCATAAGCGTATCTATAAGGCCTGATGTTAGGAGGAACACTCCCAGGAATTACGTGAATAGCATGATCATGATTTCGATTGGGTGGAAGACCTTCGGGAATATATTCAAATACTTTGGAATGATTATCAATGATCCCTTGGAGATCTAGGGAAATATATGGCTTAGATGTGTGAACATCTAGTGAGAATATTTGTGCAATTACACCCTAATGCCCCTTTTTCAATAATTTTTTCATGCCATTAGAGATTATCACCTTACAAGGTTTACCTGTGATACCCCTTAATTTATTTTCCTATCAATGAAAATTTCATGAAAATTTCTTGAAAATTAAAAGCCATTGTTCCTAATGATTGTAACCATTGGATTCCTAGTATGACATCAGCACCACCCATGGGTATAGAAATCATTGGACTATTCATTACATATTCCCCCATAGTAAGATCAATCTTATTTCATTTTCCTGAACAATTGATAGTTCCTCCATATGCAATCATTACTTGAAACTCTGGCACTGGATATACAAAGCAATTGAGAGCTTTGGATAATTTATAGTGAATTAAATTATGAGTACTACCAGAATCAATTCAGACTATTACCTTTTTATTTTTTATATATCCTTCGATCTTGAGGGTTTGAGGAGTGATAATTCTAGCCAATGCATTACATGATATCGTGGGAGTCAAATATTCAGAATAAATCACTTCTACGTTTTCATATTGATATGGTTCTTGTTCTTCTTCTTCTTCCTCTTCACAATATATGTAGAATAATTTCTTCTCACCACACTTATGTCCCTTATTGTACTTGTTGTCACAATTAAATAATAAACCTTTTTCTTTTCTTTCCTCCAATTGTTGAGGTGTCAACCTTGTAGGTTGAGGTGTTTTAGAAGAAGGAACATTATTCTCTCGATAGATGTTAGGAGTGGTCCTTCTAGTAGCCATAGCCATATTTTTACTTTCAACATTTCTTGCCACCCTGAATGCATTCTCCAATTATTTGGGTTCCCAAAGGTGAACCTCATGTTGAATGTTATCCTTTAATGTTCCTATGAATACATCAATCATGTGCTCATTGGGAATATCTGTTACCTTTATATTTAATCTTTGGAAGTTCTCAATGTGCTCTACAACTGAACCCTTTTTAGATTTCTCAATTGGCTAAAGAAGGTATTGCTCCTTGTATCCTCATAGTGTGCTATCATTTCTTCCATGAAAATTGTCCAAGTGATGAGTGATTTTGTGAGAACAAATCCATCGATACCACACAAATTGATTGGGTTCTAAATATAAAGAAGCAATTCATACCTTTTGTGTATGTGGCACATCATGTAGATAAAATAATTGACCCATTTGAAGTATCCATGTGATTGGATCCTTGCCATCAGATTTTCTCATATCAATCTTAGGAAAGTGGTTGTTCTTAAACCCAAAGTTGGAGTTTCTCCATTCTTGATTCATCTTCCTTGTGTCCTCATCATAAATTTCATGGGATACATTTTCACTTTCAGGTGTCCTCTCTATTAGAAATGTTTTCAATCCCTCCATGATCTCCCTTTTTAAACCCTCCATCTTAGTATCCATTATTTCCTCCAACTTAGCTTAAGTTGAATCCATCATACCTTGTAGTTCATATTTTGTTACTGTCTTCTTTTGTAAATCATTTATATCTTTGTGCATTTCTTCACCTTCATCAAGAGTCCAAGTAGGACTTTCTGGAGGCTTAATTGGTGTAGAATGTACCTTTTTGGGTGGCACGTTGGCCAAGTATCACTTTTAAACCTTGATATCGAGGTGGTTCTGCTAAACAATATTTATTCTGTTGTATCTCCAAAATTTCAGTCCTTCTGGGTTTGAAAATTTATTTTTGTAGTTCTCTGATACGTCTTCTTTGCAATGCCACAAGTTTGATCAAATTTGGATGTGCCAAGTGGAAGTTATGGTAACTTCCCCACACCTTGTTGATTTTTGTCCCTTTCAGGAAAGTGTATGTGTAAAGCATGCCAAGATCATAATATCTGATATTTGATTTTGAAAATTGTTCCCGAAATACTACAGACTATCCATTGTCCAATACAACTTGTCTCACTTAATTTGGATACTCACTAAAGAAGATATCATTTTTTTACCCGGAAGACATGTTTGAGACTAGTTAATATGACTAGTCATATACCTTATCTTGCACAGGGTGTATCTACAAAAGTAGGATGACCCAGATGATAAAATTTTTATCACAGATACCTTACCAATTTCTATGAATATCCTTCATATTTCAAGGTATGAAATGTTACATAAAAAAATTTATAGCGAAAATTCCAAGATGACTAAATTTGGGATGATCCAGCTATTAATTACCCTCCAAGGGGTTCCTTCTAAAATGTTGTAGAAAAACATTTATAGCAAAAATTCCAAGGTGTCGTAGGTGTAGCAAAAAAACCCCAAGACCTTGAGCTTTGATACCAAATGTTAGGAACCAAATATCAAAATATCATAGAAAAACCTCAGAATAAGTACTCAACGCCTTGAAAAAGAGAGAATTCTAGATAATAAGCCTCTTTGAGGGGGAAACCTCCTTATACACCACATATAAATCCAAATACAAATTATTCCAAATGAAAAGGTATACTTGGTATATATAGAAGACTAAGAGGTACAATTACAACTAATGGACCCAAGTCGACATAAATAAAATAACATTACTAATGTAATATTCCCTAATTAAGGGGTAATGTGCCACTATTTAGAGATTAATAGTGCTTGGGTGTGACTCTTTCAGCATCTCGCAAACATCGTACTATGCTATCATGACACACATTGAATTATACCACCCTTCTCCCCTCGGGGCCGCATGACCTCCCAGTCTAGGATCATTCACATCAAGGAGTCAAATTGACTCTTTGAGCCTTTATTAGACCCCAATCAATCTACACAGGTCCCATTTCCTTCAAAGTGCAAGTTCTGGAAAACCCACTGGTTTTTCGTGGCCTCTTCAAAGGATTCAAATAACAGACGTTTCCCCCCCTCACTAGGTCCTTTCCTCCACATGTGACATCGGGCTATGTACTCACATAAACATGCAATTGAGGGTGCGACCAAGAGTGGTTTGGGATCAACCCACGTTTCTCCTCGCAATTCACCACCAATCGCCATGCACCCTTTCTTAATAATGTGGTTTCAATTCCGGCCCACTCTCATACTTTTAACGTCTGAGCATGTTCTGGACCCGCAATTAAGTGTGACCTTTTATCTCTGAATCTTGGTGATGCTTCTTGATCCTTGATTACAATCTGTCCTCTTTCTTCCTTGGTCAAATGCCAGCCAACGACCTATATCCTCCTTCCACACGTTCTCCTCGATCTCCCAATCTATCGGCGCGTGTCCTCCTCTCAAATCGATGGCTATGATTGATTTCACCTTTTGTTCTTTGGGAGTTTCAATTCTCAACTCTTTTCCTTCTCCCGGAGTGATTTTACCCAGAGACGACGATTTGTCAATGTGTATTCCTCACATATCAAAGACTGTGGTTCTCTTCATCCCTTCGAGCTTCAAGAGTTTCAAAATCCTATGCCTGCTCCTTCCTAAAGTGGAATATCGAATGACGCCTATCCTCAATGAATGAATGGCCTAGATGAACTCTAGCTCTCCAGCCTTTGTGATTTCTTGTTCAACACCCTCCTTTTTCTTCTAGAGTGGTTTTCTCCAAAATGGCAGATCTTCTTCCACATGTCCTCCTCAAATCAATGGTCCAAGTCCTCTTCAGGACTTTGGCCTTCAGAAGTCTCAACTTCTTCAAGATTTTCTTCTTCCGGAGTGATTTATCTGAATTCCACGATCTAACGATGCATGTCCTCCCTCATATCAATGACTCCAAGCTACTTCATCTATTCAAGCTTCGGGAGTTTCAAAATCCTACGCACTCATTCCTCTCGGAGTGCTTTCACCCAGAATCCACAATCTGTTGACATGTACCTCCTTCACGATCAATGACTATGCATGACTTCAACACTTCAGGCTTCAGGAGTTTTGACTCTCGGCATTCGACTCCTCCTGAAAGGATTCCACCCAAAATACATGATCTCTTGACACGTGTCTCCCCCTGGATCCGAAAACCATTATCCTCTTTGGTCTTCAGGAGTTTCAAACTCCTGCACACTCGTTTCTCCCAGAATTCTTTCACCCAAAATTCATATATTTCCACCATGCGTCTCTCTAGATCTTAGGGTCTTGATTCACTTCAACTCTTCAGGCTTCGGGTGTTTCAAAATATGTTCTTCTATGCACTTCCAAAAGATTTAAGGCACATGCACTTACCTATGGATTGGATTACTATCGATCCTCTATGCCCAGTTCCAACAGCTGGGATCTGTTCTTCCCCTCCACTTTCTCCTTCTATCTAGACATGGATCTAGCGGTCCAGATATCTCCCTACAACCCAGATATCTCCCTACAACTTGATTCAACGAATTTTTTTACTCCTTCCGAGCTTGCATTTTCTCCCGAAATTGGGAAAATTTCTATGTGTTCTAGGATTTTGTCCCTTGACCCATCTCCTATGATCCCTCTATCTTTGGACACCTTGACTTCTTAGGATGTTATCCCTTATGATATTTGGGACTTGGAATAAGTCCTTCTCTATTCACTCTTTTCTCTATCTCTTTTGAGCTTTTGAACTACCTCAGAACTCCAAAGGATCTCGAACATTCCACTTCCTTAGAAGATTTCCCTGGTGCCCTCCTGGCAACCCGATGCTTGTCCTCCTTGAGCTTGTAAAGTAAAACTACTTTACTTATGGATCACTCCTTGCACTCAATAAAGTCTTCGAAAGAATTCTTTCAACACTCTGTCTAAGTGGTGTCCTGGTGCAATCTTTGCACAGGTCTTCCTCCAGAATCTTGATTTCTCTCAGGTTCAATAACGCACTCCTTGCGTCCTCTCAATTCACACTTGTGGAGCTCTATAGAGTATTTAGTAACTCTAAGGTTTTTCTTGAGTTTTGTGATTGATCTGGTGTGTCCTCTTGGCACGTTCTTCTCTGACTCAATAGAGTTCGGATGCACTCTCTTTGCACTGGCTACAAAACCTGCACTTCTTTCATAGCCTAAGAATCCATAACAAATTTATAACTCATATACAAATATCGAAGTCTATCTATCCCCTGCAGATGAATTCTAGCATGCATCTACAACATTCATAAACACACACACACAAAACATTCATTTGATACACATAAACACACAGAAAGTTCATATGTAGGAAACAATGCTTTATTTCTATTAATATGAATGTCTTATTACAATATGTGTAGGTTGGACTATAATAGAGTCTCATCTCTCTCAAAACAAACTATTCTACCTCCTATTCAATAACAATACTCCTCCAACAACCTTATTTGGGCATGCCATGCATCTACATATACAGGAAGGTTCCCAGGGTTCCCTCGGACTACCTCTCCTATCGAAGTAACAACTAACAACTACTCAAGCTCTGTTACATTCAAGACTGAGAGTGAAACTCCCAGACCTCTCGCGGTCATTCAGTTTCCAAGCGTTTCGGTCTTTTTCAATCATCTGTTCAAAATGGATCTACAAAAAAATGCCATCTTTTAGATTCCAATTAATTTAAAAAGGTGCCCTATGGTGTTGATTTGTCCCTCCACATTGGTTTTGTTGATGTTTCTCCTACATCATACTCCACTGCTATGAATATCATGAGCTCTTTCTCATGGCTCCCTCTGCTCTGTTGTTGAGATCCTCTAGGGTCCCATACCTTCTCTTGGAGCTATCCATCTACTCCTTTTTCTTGTTTCCTCTTCTGCCCTGCTGCTTCTGGAAGTTTTCTTCTGTCCCACATTTCTCTATTGGTTGCTCCTTATGTTGCTTCCAGCATCAATATATTTATCTCCTCTATCACTTCTTACAGTTGGTCCACTAGTTGGTTTTCCTCTTGCAGTCTTCTCTGTTGCATCTCCTCTCCATCAATTTCCAACTTAACTTGTTGGATAAGATGACTTTGCATCTTCACCCTTCTCTCTAGGGCCTCCATCTCTTCACACAAATCAATAAGATCCATGATATCTATTGCTTCCTCCTCTATTGTAGGTCCACATTCTATAGTTATCTCTTGCTCAACTTCTTGGATGAAATTTTTGAGCCATTCATCTGAATTCTTGTCTCCTTCTGTTGTAGATCCCAATTCTACAGTTTCCTTATGTTCATCCCCTTGGCTGAAATTTTTGAGAAATTCCATCGAATGCTCTTTTTTCTCCATCTCTTGGGCACATTGAAATGTGTATTATTTCTCCTCCTTACCAATCTAATCAATCTAAACCTTCATGTTATCTTCATCTCCTATGGCACTAGTTGGCCACTATGTTGCAGACTCCAGTTCTATAGTCTTTCCACTAAGTTGTTGCTCAGCTTCTTCCTCTAATAGATTGACTTTTTTCATCTCCTCTTATGTTGGTTCAACTCCAAATTTCTCCAGCTGCTCTCCAGGATGGTATGATCCTCCACCTGTTTCCAAATTGACCTGTTGGATATTCCTACTCTGCATATTTATCCTTCTCTCGAAGGCTTCCAGTTCATCATACAACTCAAAAAAATCTATTTTCTCTGCTTCTTTTTATTTTGCAGGCTCTAGTGTTGTAGTCATCTCTTGTTCATCTCCTGGGCTGAAATTTTTGAGCAATTCTACTGAATTAACCTCTTTTTCTGCTGGGGAAGACATCAATGTCTACTCCTTCTTCTCCTCTTTGATAGTGTTTGTTGGTTGTCTTTCCTCTATTGCACTTGCATCATAGACACAGTTAGCTTTAAAATCATTTGGCCCCATGACCTCTTTCTTGGATTCTTGTTGCATCACCTCCTCATGTGCAACACTTTCATTAGCCTCTACTGGACTAATTGGAAGGAATATATGAATTCCCCCAATGATTAGGACACTCCTATGATCCCCTTCTGTCAGTACTCCTTGCTGATATGAACTCGCCTATGAGCTCCTAAGACTTTCAGATAGTCTCATTTTACTTCCCTTGCCTACCTGATAATCTAGGATTTCTCTTTTGCCCTCCGATAGTCTATGAGATCAACTGATCTCATCTCATTGCTCCCCTAGAAATATGAATTTCCACTATTGTCATCTTGATAGTCTATGAGATCCTCAATCGATATCATCTCATTTCCCCCCTAGTAATTTGAAAATTCATCTCTGCCCTCCTGGAAGTTTATGAGACCTTTAACTGGGTTCACCTCCTCCTCATCACTGAGGTTCCTCCCAATATCTGGTTCACATATGTGAATCACTTTCTCCTCTATGTCACTGAGGTTTTCAGCATATCTTAGCCACTTCCTCATTACTTGTTGTTGCCTTCTGGCTAACAAATTCTGGACAAGACAATTCACTTTCCTCTTCAAAGGCCATTCATATGTCCAGTGTACATTTGTCTCCTGCTGCATCTTTAATGTCAGTTGTTCCATTCTTTCTCTTATCTCAATGAGCTCTGTGTCAATTTATGATTTACTTTTCTTTTGGTGGTCTCCTCTTCGACCACGCTCATGGTCTTCAGTATCCATCTTTTCTGTCTTCAGCCCTCCTTCCTATCTACCATTTGTTGCACACCTTGCAACAATATTTATAGAGCATCAGTACTCTGTCTCCTCCTTCCCCTGTTGTCTACAAGCAAACTTCAGCTTCTAATACCATTTGATGTCATCAAGTTATCTCTATTCACCTTCTCACATTTGCCTACAATTTTCATACACAATTCATCTCTTGATACTACTTGATGTAGTCAGGTTGTCTTATCTATCTCCTTCTCCTAGAATCTATAGATGAAATCAACTCTGATACCTCTTGATGGTATCCGACTATCTCCTTTATCTCCTTTCCTCTTTTGCATGTTGTCTACAAGAAAAAATCATCTCTGATACCAGTTGATGCAGACCCCCCTTCTCCCCTCAGGGCTGTTGTAGGATAAATCGGTAAATGAGGACATAAACTAATCTCCCTAGATCCACCTGGATCTAGAATAAAACAAGACAGGACATGGCACTTTCCCTAAGTTACAATCATTGAATTTACTACCAAAGAAGGAATCGATGACATACCTATGAGTGTCTCTTCCTTATTTATTTGTTGTTCATGTTTCGCTCCAATCCTCTTGTGATATTAATCCTGCAGTGAGGCACAAACCAACCAAAGTGAAAGTAGTAGAAGTATATTCAATGACAACCTATGCATATTATCAAGGAATTATGCAATAAAATAAAGATAATTCTATGGGAAAGAAACATGCCACTATATTATATTAATAATAGGAAGAGAGATTATAACCGGATGCCTTGATGTTGTAAGGTTCCTTCCAAAGTTTCCTTTCTTCCCACACACTTCTTGCTCCAAGGATTCTGAGACCTGGATCTGATATCTACTCACAATCTATCTTAACAAAGCCAAGATCAAAGCCAACATAAATTTCCCAAGCTCAATCCAAATATTTCCAAGCCAAGCTAAAAAAACTAACTTTCTCCATGAGAGCTCCTCTCCTTTTATAACTGAAGAGGATAATGTGAGGAGGTTAGGATGATCCCACTAAATCATGAAAGTGAGTAAGATCCAAACCATTCAAAGGACACCTCACCATATAATCTTCTCCTTATAGAACCATCAAGAAAATGCTTATTTTTCCCACGTACAAAGGTCGCTGGGACCTGGCTATAGTTCAGCCTGAGGAAACTCTGCGACCTAGCTATAGTGCAACCTACGGAAATCAGGCATTTCCGCACCATAGATATGGTGCAACCCGCAAAAATCCTCCAAAATAGGGTTTTCACAGAGGAAAACACAATTTCTTCTCTCAGGGAAAGTTCTTCTCCCTTCTTTCTTCAGGAATTCAGGCCACTGACCCCTCTTTAAGTAACATATAGGTTTACATCATTAACGATCATGAGGGTGACAAAAATAATGTGTAACAGAGAGCCCCCCAAAGTATGAAGTTAGAACAAAGTGATAGTTGATATACTTTGTCGAGTGTGTGTAGGGAACAAGGAATAGTCGGTCAAAAACCTGCCAACAAACAAGGAAATATAGTACAATAATATATCATCACCGAGGTAGGCATTCTCATACTTAGAATACAAATGAATCAAAGCATAAATGCCGACATGTGAAGATCCATGTCAATTAATACAGGTCATGGACACCAAACATACACTATGGATCCATGCCATTATGACTCAAATCTGAACATAGACACCAAAATACATTGTGGATCTATGTGTTAAAGACTCAAATTTGAACATAGCCATGAGACATACAATGTGGATCTATGCAACAATACAACTTGAATATACTCCAACACAACCTGAATTTGTGAGAAACGATTCAGGGTCTTCATCTCAACCACTCTATAGTATGAATCTAACCATGTGAATACATGTGTTGAAGTCGAACATGGTAGAAACCACTTGATTACCAGTCAATAATGAGAACCGTTAACAAGTGTGAGGGAAATCACCATTAATGTTAATGACTCCCAAGTTACTCTAGTACAATCCAATGAATGTGAATTAATGAGTTGAAGTCGAACACTCGACGGAATCTCTCAATCAAGGGTCAATAATGAAAACCCATTGTCGAAAGCGAGGAAACCTGCCATTGAGGCATGCAGGTTCCAAGGTACCAATTGGTTTCTTAGTTTGATTCCTAGATAATGAGATAAAGTTGACAGGAAAAGACTCATCACAGCAAAGACTTAATGTATCCTCCATCAATGACACAAAACGGGTAAAAAGATTTGATGTAGATCAGAGTGACAAGTGATTCAGGACTAACTTAGGGATGGATGATGCAATAGAAGGCTTAAGGACTGTAGAAAAGGCCAACACAATATAAGGATTTTTCGGTTGAACATCTCTTTGAACATATTGACGATAAAACAACTATCTTGGAAACACTGACTCAACAACAGGGATCACAGACCAATTTGTAATCTTATAGAGTATGATCAAGAGACAAGTGGATTTTTCAACCTAGACACAAAGTGAGTGAAAGGGTATCATGTTTAAAAATTGACTCTTCTATGGAATACAGGTTTATACACATTTATTTCCCAATTTACCCCCCACCATTTTTGGCGAGTACCTCTTTATTTTTACGCAAGCTTGAGGAGGATAACATATGCTTGTAAATGTAAGCTCATCCTTCGAACGAGTCCCTCGGAGTATGTTTAAAGAACCCTAGGAAGGAGTGGTTCGGTCCCATATGGGCCTTTCAATGTTTATTTAACAAGTCGAAAGAAGGAAAACTCAAGGGTTTTTCATATTTATAAAGTCTAAAAAACACTTAAAGAGAACTCTCTCAGTTCCTTTTTCGTAAAGTAGTATGATGAGACCAAAAAAGAGATAAACTATCGCTGAATAAACATTTTCCTCAAATACTTTAACGAGCGTGAAAAGAACAAGGTCGCTCGACAATCTTTTCATGTTTAGAGAGTCTGAAAAGAGATTAGAGGCAACTCCAGGGGGTTCCTTTTTCGTATAACCTTTACGAGTCCAAAAAAGTGATAAAAGTATACTCAGTTACATTCTCATGTATTTACGAGCACGAGAAAGAACAAAGACTAATCTTAGTAACTTATTCTCATGTATTTACGAGCATGATAAAGAACAGAGACTAATATTGTGATTGTTTTCATTTTTACACAAGCTTTAAAACAAAACAAAACTATGCTTGGGATAGATTTTATTTTTACACAAGCTTAAAAACTAACCAAAACTATGCTTGGACATGGTTTCATTTTTACACAAGCTTGAACCAGAGGAAACTATGCTTGTGACTTCCCAATGCATGGTTCACGAATTTGCATGGTTGGTACTTAGCCCCCAGCTTAAGAAGCTAGTGGCTCTTTAGCATGGATTCTAGAGGCTAGAAGCATTTCCCCCCCAAGCTTCATCTCATTCAACAATACGAACGAATGAAATGAAGCTTCAAATACTAGACGAAGGACTTGGCTCGAACAGAGAGGGGGAAGTTGTTTCATTTTTTAGCAAGCTTGACACAGAAGAAGAAATATGCTTGAGACTCTAGGTATAATACCCAGACCTCTATTTCATTTTTTAATGAGCTCGACATAGAAACAAGAACTATTCTCATAACCTCAATTTCATTTTTTAACGAGGTTTCCACAGAGATGCAAAAACTATCCTCACAACTGAGTTCATTTTTTAATGAGCTTGAAAGATTAAAAGTATTCTCAAAGATGGTTTCATTTTTTAACGAGCTTGAAATCAGAAAAGCATGCTCGAGGCTCTTCTTGATCACAGCTCCCAAGAGGACAATTCTCTGGAAGGACACCATGTCAAGGGACAAAACTCGGTCATGGATTCCAAGAGATCTGCATTTGATGGAAGAAACACACTCTAGAAGGAACACATATCGAGGGTCACGACAGGGGTAAGGAGATCAATCTCTAAAAACCTGATCGAAGAAATCAGCATGTCAACTACTGGATCTAATTCATCAAAAGTCGAAGTCATGGGAGACAACACCACATAATTAACATGTGGTGGGGGTGATTCCGTCTGCATATAAGAACCACTAAGGGAGGTAATCCAATCAGGACCAATGAATAAAAGTTAATCAATAGTCACAATTCTTCCATCGTGAGGGAAAGATATCACACAAAAAAGAGTGGACACAATAGATTTCATGGCATAGACATAATCCCGCCCAAGGAGTAAAGAGAAATCCAAGAGGTCTTGGACTACCATGACATCAGTAAAGACAATTTTCCCTCCCAAAGTTACAGGAAACTGAGGAAGGGTCCCTAAAGGTTGATTGGTTCTTCTGTTAAAAGCTAACAAATTCTGCATAACTAGCACAAGCTGAGGACAACCCAAAGCCTGCCAAGCAATAGAGGACAAAATACTAATGGACGCACCTTCATCTATTAGCATCTGAGGAATGTCTCAACCACAAACCTGCACTATAATATGAAAAGGAATGTGAGAGGGAAGACAAGGTCCCGTTAGCACATCCCAATTAAAAAGGATGGCCTCATTACTTGGAGGGGGTTCCACAAGAGAAGGAGGAATACCCCTCGACATGGTAGAGTATGTATCAACAAGAAAAACATGGGCAGTATCGGGTTTTCTCTCAAGTGGGAGAGTAGGATTGACCAATGACAAGATCGTATCAACCACTTGGGTTTCATTCTCCAAAGGGAGAATGGGGTCGACACTTGGAAAAGGATTGACTGCTTGGGTCTCACTCTCTAATAGGAGATTGGGATCGATCGACATTGGGATCGGATCGACCACTTGGTATACTGGTTCAACCAAGGACGTGACAAGATTGACCACTTGATCAAATGGACTGACCGACGGGGGAACCATATTGATCATTCCATCAACTACAGGTGGGTTGAGAGAAAGCTTGTGACAAGCAACTGGAAGTTGAGGCTATGAAACAATCATGTTTTCTAATAATTTCAAGGCTTCTTCCATATGAGGGAAAATATGAGTTAGGTGATTCCCTTTGCATAACATACATGGAAACTTGGCTCTACTTTTCTTCTTCCGAACTATATCGTGACTAGTCGACGAGAAGTCATTAGCATGCTATTCAGAGGCTAACGACATGGGTTGGTGAGGGTGTGTAGACCATGCTTCTATAACCTTGGATAGACCAGGGAAATCCTTAAGAAGATGGATACCCTTACAAATCCTGCAAGGGTACTTGGGATTATGGGTTTTTTGGGTGATCTTGACATCATCAACACTCCTAGCACGATCAACAGTAACTGGTTGTTTTCCAACATGTCTGGCAGTGGTTGGAAGTGTGGATCCTTGCTTATTTTTCTTCTTCTTATTGTTTCGATTCTTCTTCTTCTTATCCATCGAGTTACTAGATTTAGAATTTTCACTCAATGAAGAAGAATAAATGGAAGAAGACCTTGCAAGTGAAGAAGGCAAAGAAGGAAAAGGATCAGCATGAGTTTGATCCTCTTGGGGGGAAGTTCTTACAAAGGAAGCACTAACTACATTCAAGATTACCTGAGTGGAAAACAACCATACCGGTAATCTAATTGTGAGACCTGGAAGGCTCAAAGTAGAAATGTGAGGAGGACCAATGTTTCCGTAAGAAGGAAAAACAAAAGGTTCCCCTAGAGCAGAGGTTATTTCATTGGTCATTTCGGGAACTGACGTCATTAAAATAAATATCCAATCTAGTTTCCACTAGGAAAAACAAACATCACACACTAAAACTCTAGTAAGCAAGCAAGCAAACAAAACCTTCTCAAAATGAGTTCACTAGTTGGTGATGAAATCCAATGTCATGGGAACAAAGTAAGAAGGGGATGAGATAGAGCGGGTGGAAAGTTACGTTGATGACTTGCTTAACAGACTTACACCCTGGTGCAAGCTCCCACACATAATCATGGGTATACCCTCCAAGGAGCCCGAGTGAGTTTGGCCAACGTCAATTCCAGGTACCGTGAAGACTTGTCCCTCCACAGGTACCTCATGTAAAGACCTTAAAGAGATATGCCACTAAGGTTACCAATCACTACAGTGATGTCTAGGGAAACAATCGACAGTTTGATCCATGTGAAAAGGCAGGGTATCTAGCCCTAAATCAAATCGAAAGGCTTCCACTCATCATTGTGGGTATACCTTCAAGCGACCCCCGTAATACGTGCAATCTCTATGTTAGCACTGAAAGTCACACTTTGACTGCTAAAGTGTAAGCTCAACACCCATTAGAATGTAAAAGATAATTTGGTTTTGAATAGGTGGATCAACAAGATGGAGAAATAAATGGAGAGGGCAACAAACTGAAGATCAATAGGCTACACCAATGGGCAATGGAGTCACAAACATCCTACTCATCAAAGGCACAAAAGATGCTCAACAGAAATCAAGATTATATGCTGACAGGTGGAAGAATGAAGAAGGAAAACATAAGATAGAATGTTCACTAAACAAATGTCCTCTCAATTTAATCAATCAACAGATACTTTAATATAAACAATGACTGATGGGCAAAATACAACATATCCTCTGCTGCTTAGGGATCCATAAATCATTGACAGCCTTTGATCCTCAAATCTGCAATATGAAGAAATATAAAAGAAGAGTTACAATCTTAAATCACAGCTCTCATGAGTCTCCAATAGCAGTAATGCTTACAATAAAAAAATGCCCACAGGCTTACAAATGAACACACACAAGAAAACTGCCTACTCCTACTCTCTCTAGCCTCTCTTGGCTCATCCATCCCCCCTCTATCCAAGAGATATCTCCATCTTTAAATATAAAATAGCATCCAAATAACCTAAGGAGGTCAAATCCCATCTCCTGCATTGGATTCTAAACCTTGGAGATAGGTGGAAATAGTCAAAGAGACAAAACTCCAACAAAATGTTGATTTTCAGGAATTTGTTGGAAGTCATTAATAAATTGTTTCCACCTCATGCATGAGGCCTTTGATGGAGATAAATATTAGGTGCAGGTGTCCCTTGATATCTAACTAATCCTTGAGAATCCATTTGAACTCTCCTTGACATGTGTCAACCTCCCAACAAGGCGAATATCAAAACCGTGACCACCATAGGAAATTAGTACGCAGCGCCTACTTCTATATCCAATATCTCTCAAACAAAAACACATTTTGAAAAACTGAGAGAGATTATTGTCATTTTGAATGTTACGAAAAAAAAAACCTCCTCCAGTTTTCAAAAATACATCCTCAACTGCTCATAACCCAAGTTTTAAATTAGTGACTCAAAACTAACAGAATAACTCTGCACAATTTAGCCTCTGCCAGAATATTATGCAACGCCTATAGGTAGTGCCTGACTATGTTTCTGCATGCAATTCGGTAGCATAAATATGTGGGTTCTTTGATGCTTGAACTTGGATATTGGGAATAACTCAATATAATTTCAATTTTCCCCAAAACAAATAAAAATCCCATAACAATTGTATTGATTTGCCAAAATGAATAATGAAATGCAGATTTTGTTCTCTATGAAATATTAGGTAGCGCCACTTAAGCAACGTTGAGGCATAAACCAATCTTGTGCTAACATAGGCTCCATGGGGGATAGAGTCCTCCCTATGAGGCTCTAAGAACTCTTTTAGTTTCACTGCCTTATCCTTTGGGCTTGTGGAGTCATGATCTCAACCTTTAACCTCTGTAATCTACTTTGATCTATGACCTTAATTTGAAACTAAATGAAAACTAAAACTAAAACTGACAAAATGATGAAAATGATGCTTGTCCAACAATATTATTACACACACCTACTCTAATTATTGGGAAACTGAAGCGTACAAGTTACATAAAACAACCAATGAAGCCATTTCATCATTTTTTCAATTGTTTGAAGTTTTGAAATGTGATTCCTTAAGCACCAGAGATAATTCTTACTTGAAGGCGTGTCAAAGAAACATTTGGAAATACACTTTCCATTGAAGAAATCAATGAGCCTAGGCCCATTTTATTCTTGCAGATAGACTGCAAATGGATCCTGAAAAACATCATCAATACTTACCCATGCAACATTGCTTTGTGTAAAAAGGAAAAGTATTGCATTAGGTCCTTCTGTTGATTAAGGTTGGTTGTCATTGATGTCAACCCTTGAAGAAAGACCCGTAGCACAAAGTTTTGGGTAATGGACCCAATAGTGTTTGATGTAAATATGACTCATTATTGTTTTGTCATGGTTGATAAGAAGTAAATATGGATGAACTCCAAAGTGGTCCCCTTATGGTGAAAGCCCTCATGGGAAGACGCTTTCTGGAGTAAGAAAACCCATTCTTACCTATGGAATAATGAGATGAAGGAAAGTGAATTTGTCAGGGAAAATATCCTATATGGATAGTTCTTTTCATTTCATTTTCGGCGGTATGTGGAACGTCACATAATTCCTCACGGTTAGAGAGTTATGGCCATGAGAAGTTGGAGACCCCAGGTTTGGGTAATGGACCCAAGTTTGTTTGATGGGTAATGGTATGAGTTATGATATATTTCCAGATAATACTATTCT
>ML792426.1:367555-412039 GCA_009831015.1 Picea engelmannii | reverse complement strand
CACGTAAAACACTGGTGTACTATGTATGTGTATGATTGTTCATTTGTTCATTGCTTATTTACTCTGCAGTTATTGGATAATAATGCTTCATTGATATAGCACTTGGATTATATGGTTAAAATGGATTAAATTGCTCTATTACTTATTCACCCCCCCTCTCAGTAATCCAACACCTTCATCCACTGTTATTGGTTGTTGTATGGGTTGCTAATTCTCTGATTCATACTCAATTCATATGGACTTGGTCCACTCCTGCTCATGAGGTGTATTAGGAAAAAGTCTTAGTGATGCTTGTCTTTATTTAATTTCAACCTTTCTCATATGATCACATGTCATTTGATCTTGGTTGCTTGATGAAAATGAGCTTGTGTATTCAAGAGGAAAAGGGGGTTGATAGGGAGGTTCATCATAATTATAAGTTCTTGGGAAACTAAATTCTTCTATCTTATCTTCTGATTGTGAGGGATATTCATCATAGCTTGGCTTATGGTCCCAATTTCTCAGTTTTTCACCCTCTAAAATTAGATTATCATCTTTTTCTTCTTTTTCAGCAACAAAAATATGACATGAGGGTTGAAACAAGATATTGTTGTTTTGATGGGAAGGGTACTTTTATGATATAAGGTCTTCAACATATTGTTCATGGAAATCATCTTCATAATCATCATACAAAGGTGAATCAATGACCATTTGACTATTAATGGCTGAGGGGATTAGTACAATAGTTGGGACAGTTGGTTGCTCAGGGAAAACATCCTCATAGTCATCAAAACTTGGAAAATCATGGCACATGGGTTCATTAACAATAGGAGGGACTGATAAGCTATGAATTCAGTCATGACAAGCTGCAATACTATTCTCATGATGAAATAAATCTGAATCTAAGATGACCTCTTGACTTAAAGAATCGAGAAAAGGAGGAGATAATGAAATGGTGGATTTTCCATATTGATCTTTCTCTTGGGGACCTAGATTTTGACATGAATGATGCATTTGTTCTTCAAATTTAGGAAAAGCATTATGAAACTCATCATCTAATTCTTTCTCTATAAAATCATCTCCTTCATCATTAGTGCTAAAGGAATCACTTGTTGAATCTTGAATATATGATGCATACCCCTCACAACAATTCTCAAAAAGTCTTTCAGCTGGATAAATTTTCTTGCAATGAGAATAAAAAACATCACGAAAGTCCTTCAAAGAGGAAATACTAGAAGTAGCGAGTGTTCTATACCATTGCCTCACATCGCCTTCCAATGAATACATGAACATTTTCATCAATATATATTCATGATGAATGTCAAGCTACTGCATCAAAACATGAAATTCATGAACATGCTCAACAGGGCTGTCATTCTCACCTTCATAAAATATAGGCAACAGATCTTTCCATTCATCAATTTGAGGCACAGGATGTGGATAACCATCTATGGCTGAGAAATTGAGTGGGGCAAATCTCCTGGCCAGGATAGCCTTCATAGCCATTTGATTTGCCTCATCCCCAATGGAGTCACCAATATATTCTGAACAATGGAGTCACCATGGTGAATGTGCAGTCTTGAAGGTGTCCAACTTCAGTCACCATCTAAAGCTGGAGCTATGCAGTGTCGTTCTTCCCAGCAATCTTTTCAATCTGCTCAAATCTGTCCCCGACAACGATGCCAAAAATGTTAGCACTGAAAGTCACACTTTGACTGCTAATGTGTAAGCTCAACACCCATCAGAATGTAAATGATAATTTGGTTTTTAATAGGTGGATCAACAAGATGGAGAAATAAAGGGAGAGGGAAGCAAACTCCAGATCAGTAGGCTACACCAATGGGCAATGGAGTCACAAACATCCTACTCATCGAAGGCACAAAAGATGCTCAACAGAAAACAAGATTATATGCTGATAGGTGGAAGAATGAAAAAGGAAAACATAAGATAGAATGTTCACTAAACAAAGATCCTCTCAATTTAATGAATCAACATATACTTGAATATAAACAATGAACGATGGGAAAAATACAGTAGATTCTTTGCTTCTTAGGGATCCATAAATTATTGACAACCTTTGATCCTCAAATCTACAATATATTCAAATAAGAAGAAATATAAAAGAAGATTTACAATCTAAAATCACAGCTCTCATGAGTCTCCAATAGGAGTAATGCTTACAATCAAAAAATGCCCACAGGCTTACAAATGAACAGACACAGGAAAATTGCCTACTCCTACTCTCTCTAGCCTCTCTTGGCTCATCAATTCCCCCTCTCTCTAAGAGATATCTCCCTCTTTAAATAGAATATAGAATCCAAATAACCTAAGGAGGTCGAATCCCATCTCCTCCATTAGATTCTAAGCCTTGGAGATAGGTGGCAACAGTCAAAGAGACAAAAATCCAACAAACTGTTGATTTTCAGGAATTTGTTGGAAGTCATTAATAAATTGTTTCCACCTCATGCATGAGGCCTTTGATGGAGATAAATATTAAGTACAGGTGTCCCTTTATATCTAACTAATCCTTGAGAATCCATTCAAACTCTCTTTGACATGTGGCAACCTCCCAACAAGGCGAATATAAAAACCATGACCACTACAGGAAATTAGTACGCAGCGCCACTGTGAAAAGTACGCAATGCCTACTTCTATATCCAATATCTCTCAAACCAAAACACATTTTGAAAAAATGAGAGAGATTTTTGTCATTTTGAATGTTATGAACAAAAACCTCCTCCAGTTTTCAAAAATACATCCTCAACTGCTCATAACCCAAGTTTTAAATTAATGACTCAAAACTGGTAGAATAGCTCTGCACAATTTAGCCTCTGCCAGAATATTATGTAGCGCCTGTAGGTAGTGCCCGACTGTGTTTTTGCATGCAATTCGGTAGCATAAATATGTGGGTGCTTTGATGCTTGAACTTGGATATTGGGAATAAATCAATATAATTTCAATTTTCCCCAAAACAAATAAAAATCCCATAACAATTGTATTCATTTGCCAAAATGAATAATGAAATGCAAATTCTGTTCTCTGTGAAATATTAGGTAGCACCAATTATGCAACGTTGAGGCATAAACCAATATTGTGCTAACACTCTACACCAAGACCAACAAAGAAGGGTGAGTAACTCTTCCAGTCTCAATGCGACCTCGTGATTGACCCTTGTGTTAGAAGGGCTTCCCAGGACAAAATGTAATAAGTGGATTTACCGCTCCCTAACTCAAGATTCTATGTTTGTTTGTAGCTTTGGAAAGTTATTTTTCACACCTATTCCAAAGCCCTACAACTAATCTATTGTAGGTTTGCTACCAGAAAATATAAAAATGTCTAATCAATTTTTATAAGCGCTTTATTTTTAAGGTTGTTGTTACTCAAGAGGAAAAATGGTGTGGACAATATGGTGTTTTGACCGACTCAAAAGTTATGCAAAGAGATGAAGATGCAATCTTTTCATTTTGATGAAATCTATTCTACGAGAAGGAGAAAACATTTATCATTCCCAAATGTACAATGTCTCAAAATTTTACTAAACTCATCAATATCAATATCTTCAATAAATGAGACAAAGAGACTGTACACCAATTCATGATTCATGGCCCCTCGGCCATGAGGGGGAATTTTTTTAATAATTTAAGACCAAAAATCATGCAATTTTGCTACTTCAAATGCAAGGATGTCCCCAAACTTAATGCAAAGAAAGAAAATTAAAATTTTGTTTCAAAGATAGCTAAAAGCAATAGAAAATATATATAAAACAAAGGAACCCAAACAAATTTTCTCTTTTAACACGAATTATTCAATAAAAGAAAAAGAAGTTCTTTCACCAAACAATTCTAAAGAAAAAATGATGCTTTGTAACTGAAAGACACTCAAAGCAAGAGACCAAATCTTTCAAAATCAAACAAAGAAAATAATAAGGCAAATGGCTGAAAGAAGATTCAAATTTTGTCAAGCTGACTGTAAAAAAACCCAACAATTCACCCCAAAACCAAATTCAAGGTTTGGGTAAGGAAAAAACCATCAAAAATCAAAATTTTCACAATTTCCGCAGGCTGTAGACTAACACAGTGCGAAAATCCTTGATCGATGCAGGCCAACAATGGGTAGGCTATGGAGTTTCCGCACTGGTCTAAACAGGTAGAGTGCAGAAATACCAAGTCATCGCAGTGTCCCCCAAAGTAGGGTGCAGAAACCACACAAAAATGGAAAAAATTTAAAAATTAAGAAGGTTTTCCAGTGAAGTCAAAGAGTCAAAGAGTCAAGCTAGATATTCCAATGACTCAGAAAACAAAAACCCAAGCAATCAAATCAAGAAAGTAAGACAAACTAGGAAAACAATTTGTTCCCCAGTGGAGTCGCCAATTTTGTTGTAGGATAAATTGGTAAATGCGGACATAAACTAATCTCCCTAGATCCACCTGGATATAGAAAAAAATAAGACAGGACATGGCACTTTCCCTAAGTTACAATCATTGAATTTACTACCAAATAAGGAATCTATGACATACCTATGAGTGTCTCTTCCTTATTTCTTTTTTGTTCCTGTTTCGCTTTGGTCCTCTTGTGATATTGATCCTGCAGTGAGGTACAAACCAACCAAAGTGAAAGTAGTAGAAGTATATTCAATGACAACTTATGCATATTATCAAGGAATTATGCAATAAAATAAATATAATTCTATGGGAAAGAAACATGCCACTTTATTATATTAATAATAGGAAGAGATATTACAACCGGATGCCTTGATGTTGTAAGGTTCCTTCCAACAGTTCCTTGCTTCCCACACACTTCTTTCTCCACGGATTATGAGACCATGGATCTGATAGCTACTCACAATCTATCTTGACAAATCCAAGCTCAAAGACAACATAAATTTCCCAAGCTCAATCCAAATACTTCCAAGCCAAGCTAAAACAACTAACTTTCTCCGTGAGAGCTCCTCTCCTTTTATAAGCTGAAGAGGATAAGGTGAGGAGGTTAGGATGATCCCACTAAATCATGAAATCAAGTAAGATCCAAACCATTTGGAGGAAACCTCACCATAGAAGCTTCTCCTTCTAGACCCATCGATAAAATGCTTATTTTTCCCATGTACAAAGGCCGTCGCGACCTAGCTATAGTGAAACCTGCGGAAACTCCATGACCTAGCTATAGTGAAACCTGTGGAAATCAGGCATTTTCACACCCTAGATATGGTGCATCCCACGAAAATCCTCCAAAATAGGGTTTTTACAGAGGAAAAAACAATTTCTTCTCTCACGGAAAGTTCTTCTCCCTTCTTTCTTTAGGAATTCAGGCCACTGACCCCTCTTTAAGTAACATATAGGTTTGCATCATTAACAATCATGAGGATGACGAAAATAATGTGTAACAGGGGCTGCGTGACCTCCCGGTCTAGGATCATTCACATCAAGGAGTCATATTTACTCTTTGGGCGTTTATTAGACCCCAATCAATATACACAGGTCCCCTTTCCTTCAAAGTGTAGGTTCTGGAAAACCCATTGGATTTTTCCTTGCCTCTTTGAAGGATTCAAATAATAGACACTGGCCCCCCTCGCTAGTTCCTTTCCTCCGCATGTGACCTCAAGCTATGTCCTCACATAAACACCCGATTGTAGACATGGCTAAGAGATTTTTGGGATCAACCTGCTTTTCTCCCTGCAATTCACCACCAATCGCCACACATCCCTTTCTCAATACCATGGTTTCAATTGCAACCCGCTCTCATACTTTTAATGTCCGAGCATGCTCTAGCCCTAAAATTAAGCGTGACCATTGATATCTAAATCTCGACGATTCCTCTTTATCAATGGCTACAATCTATCCTCTTTCTTCCTTGGTCAACTGCCATTTAGCGACCTCTGTCCTCCTTCCACAGATGCTCCTCGATATCCTAATCTATTGGCACATGTCCTCCTCTCAAATCGATGACTACAATCGATTTCACCTTTCGGTATTCGGGAATTTCAATTATCAACTCTCCTCCTTCTCTTGGAGTGATTTTACCCAGAGATGATGATTTGTGACGTGTGTTCCTCACAGATCAATGATCGTGGTTCTCTTCGGCCCTTCGAGCTTCGGGAGTTTAAAAATCCTGCGCCTGCTCCTTCCCGAAGTGGCTATCTCTTGAAGTGGAAGATATACTGATGCCTCTCCTCAATGAATGGACAACCCAGATGAACTCCGACTCTCCGGCCTTCGAAAGTCTCAACTTCTCCATGCTTTGTTTCTCCCATAGCGATTTATCTAGAGTCCACGATCTAACGATGCATGTCCTCCCTCAGATCGACGCCTCCCAACTAATTCTACTATTTGGGCTTCGAATGTTTCAAACTCCTACGCACTCGTTCCTTCTAGAGTGATTTCACCTAGAATCCATGATCTGTTGACACGTACCTCCTTCACTATCAACAATTATGCATCAGTTCGGAACTTTGGGCTTCGAGAGTTTCGACTCTCGTCATTCAAATCCTCTTGAAAGGATTCCACCTGAAATACATGATCTCTTGACACGTGTCTCCCCCTGGATCCGATGGCCACTATCCTCTTCGGCTCTTCAGGCTTCAGGAGTTTCAAACTCCTGCACACTCGTTTCTCCTGGAATTCTTTCACCCAAAATTCATATATTTCCACCATGCATCTCTCTGGATTTGACAGTCCATTTTCACTTCGGTTCTTCAGGATTCGGGAGTTTCAAATTTCATTTTTCTTTGCACTTCCAAAATATTTAAGGCCCATGCACTTACATCTGGATCGGATGACTGTCAATCCTCTATGCCCATAGCCAACAATTGGGATCTGTTCTTCCCCTCTACATTCTCCTTCTGTATAGACGTGGATCTAGCTTTCCATATCTCTCCCTGCAACTCGATTCAACAACTGTTGTTACTCATCTTGATCTTGCACTTTCTCCCGAAATTGGGAAAATTTCTAAGTAGGATTTTGGCCCTTGAACCTTCTGCTATGATCCCACTATATTGGGACACCTTCACTTCTTAGGATGTTATCCCTCTTGAGTTTTGGGACTTGGAATAAGTCCTTCTCTATTCACTCTTTTCTCTATCTCTTCTAATCTTTCGAACTGGCTCAGAACTCCAATGGATCTTGACCCTTCCACTTCCTTAGAAGAATTCCCTAGTGCCCTCTTGGAAACCCGATGTTCATCCTCCTTGAGATTTTAAAGTAAAACTACTTTACTTATGGCACACTCCTTGTGCTCAATGAAGTCTTCCAACGACTTCTTTCAACACTCCGTCTAAGTGTTTCCTGGTGCAATCTTAGCATAGGTCTTCCTTTGGAATATTCATTTCTCTTAGGTTCAATAATGCACTCCATGTGTCCACTCAATGCACATTTTCAGAGCTCTATAGAGTATTCAGTAACTCTGAGGTTTCTCTTGAGTTTTGTGATTTCTCTGGTGTGTCCTCTTGACATGTTCTTCTTTGACTGAATAGATTTTGGATGCGCACTTTTTGCGTTGGCTATAGAATCTCCAATATTTTGTTGTGCACTCCTTTCACAACCTAAGAATCCATAACAACTCTATAAATCATAGACATATTGTGAATTCTATCTATCCCCTGCAAATGAATTCTAACATGCATCTACAACATTTGTAAACACACACACAAAACATTCATTCGATACACATAAACACACAGAAAGTTCATATGCAAGAAAAATTGCTTTCTTTCTATTAAGATGAATGTCTAATTACAATATGTCCAGGTTGGACTATAACAAAGTCTCATCTCTCTCAAAACAAACTATTCTACCTCCTATTCAATAGCAATACTCCTCCAGCAGCCTTATTTGGGCATGCCATGCATCTACATATACAGGAAGGTTCCTAGGGTTCCCTCCGACTACCTATTCTATCGAAGTAGCAACTAACAACTACTCAAGCTCCATTACATTCAATACTGAGAGTGAAACTCCCAGACCTCTCATGGTCATTCAGTTTTTGAGCGTTTCTCTCTTCTTCAATCATCCGTTCAAAACAGATCTACAAAAAAATGCCAGCTTTTAGATTCCAATTAATTGAAAAAGGCGCGCTATGGCACTGAGTTGTCCCTCCACGTGGGTTTTTCTGACGTTGCTCTTGCATCACACATCTGACGCCCTAGGCGTAGATGTCATGGTTATTGTATTGATTGGCCCTATATGTATTTTGAGGGTGTGAGCCCCAATTTTGTACTATAACACCATATTTTTGAGATATGAAACATAAAAAACATTGGTCCTTGGCTTTACTTATATTACAATGTGTAAATTTAATGTGTTTTATTTGCTTTAGTTATGTGACAAATGCCAATCTAAAACATAATTAGCGTATGCATCGGATAGATAATTATAATTTATAGGTATGTGATGATAAGTAATAAAATCAAAATGTAATTCTAAAATTCGTACCTGTAGGAATCATCGAAGTAAAGTAGGGTCTCGCACACAGTAACTATCATTCAACTAACATACTACTAACTAGGAATCTAGACAAACTTCTAAAGAACGAATACCATGTGAAAAAACATCATGTAAAATCTCTACACGGACGCTATATTTGTCCACATTATTCATTTATGGCCCTTGGAAAGTGCCACCTAAAGACATCAATTGACCCTCGAGTGAGTAAACAACCCAAGCGATGGAAGCCAAGTTCTATGTATGATGATTGGCCCCATATAAAAATCCTAAGTTGAATGAAGACTCCATTGACACATGCCAACCAAGGGAAAACTTAATAAGAAAATCGATGACGAAAAGGGGAAAAGATATATACACCAAAATACATTAGTATACAAATAGTTACACCCAAAATTGGGGCTCAAGCATAATATATTTTCAAATATAGCCCATTCTTGGGCTCAACCATCATATTCCCTTCATAATATTCCAATTCGTAGGCTCCTTTTTCTAAGACTCGTCGCACAATATAAGGACCATGCCACATGGGGTTGAAATTTCCTGCCCCGAGTGGTTCTTTCGATTGGTCATACAAGAGGACCAAGTCACCCTCAACGTACTGATGAGGACAGACAGACTTATCATACTGGACCTTGACACATCGTTTATTTGCCTTGATCATTGAGGAGGCATCTCAACGCTGCTCATCTAGGCTCTCTAGGTGCAGGAGGCATTGTTCGATATCGGAAGTGTCAGGGAGGAGCTTAATTACCAATCTAAGAGTAGGGATTTCACATTCAACAGGTAGGATTGACTCCACACCGTGTACTAACTAGAAAGGAGAAAAATTGGTGGAAGCCTTAACTAAGGTTTGGTATGCCCAAAACATAGGGTAAAGCATGATATGCCAGTCTGATTTTCTCTGGCTGACAATTTTCTACAAAATGGTCTTCAGAGACTTGTTCATGGCCTCCACTTGTCCATTTTCCTAGGGTTGGTAAGGGGAAGAATGAACATGTTTAAGCCCCGGCTTCAATGCTATTTCTTTCATCATTTCATTCTAAAATTGGCTACCATGATCAGTGACAATCTCACTCAGGATTCTGAATCTGACTATAATTTGATTGAACACGAAAAATGCGATAGTGTTACCATCATATTTAATTGTAGGCATGGCCTCGACCCACTTATTAAAGTAGTTTACAACCATGATAATATGTTGATGCCCCCTAGTCGAATTTGGGTTGCAATCCACAAAATCCACCCCCCACTTGGTGAGGGGATCGACGGTAATGACCAAGTTAAGAGGGGCTAGACACTAGAACATCTTCTGAGTGAACACCTGAAAGGGGTGAAACTTCTTGACTGCTTCGACAAAATATTTAAAAATATATGGGCAAAAATAATTGGCTCACAATATCTTATGGGTTGTCACAAGCCCAGATAGATGACCACCAAAATCCCCATTGTGGAAGTCATTAAGTACAGACTTAGCCTCTTCGTGATTCAAGCAATGATGCAAGAAATTATCTACACCTTGACGATACAAAGTGTCATCGGTGATGAGGCAGTTCTTATCTTGATATCATATACGTCGTTGGTCATCTCGCAAAAGATGTTGAGGGAAATTCAAGGTTTGAAGGTAGATTACAATATCTCCATACTAGGGGTCTGATGATGAGACAAGGAAAATGTGTTCATCCGAAAATGAATCAACATGAATAATATCCTCATCTAACTGAGGGAATTTTAATATTAACTTGGAAAAAACTAGTGATTTCTTGGACTTTGCTAAATCAAAATCAAGATCAAATTCTTGTAAGATAACAATCCATTTATTATATTTTCCCCCTTTGATACGCCTAGTAAGGATGTATTGAAATGGATTGACATCACCAACCACGATAGTTTTGCAAAGAAATATATAGTGTCATAATCATTGAACTGTGTGAACAAAATCCAAAGATAGATTTTCAACATGAGAATACTTGAGTTCATGGCCGACTAAGTTTCAGAGAATATAGTAAAAAACGTGCTCACAAAGCTCATCATCCTCCTGAACTAAAACCATACCAATCGTCCCTTCGGACACGAAGATATAAAGAAGGTAATCTCTATTGTAGTCCAAAGGGTTCAATAGAGGCATCGATACCAAGGATTTCTTAAGAGCATTGAAGGATTCCTGAGCTCACTCATCGCATATAAAAGGAGTGTCCTTCTTCAAGAGACGCATGAAATATTTAGTAATATTGGCATAGTTTACTATAAACCAACGTAAAAAGTTATCTTTCCCATATAAACCTTGAAGCTGACGAATAGTGCGCGAGGGAGGTAGTTGAAGTATTTCCTGAACCTTTAAAGGATGCACCATGATCCCAGTCTCAGACACTATATAGTGTCATGAAATGGATTGACATCACCAACCATGGTAGTTTTTCAAAGCAATATATAGTTTCATAATCGTTGAACTACGTGAACGACATCCAAAGATAGCTTTTCAACATGAGAATAATTGAGTTCATGGCCAACTAAGTTTCGGCTAAGATAGTAAACGACGTGCTCATGGAGCTCATCATCCTCCTAAACTAAAACCATACCAATCATCCCTTTAGACACGAATATATAAAGAAGGTAATCTCTATTGTATTCCAGAGGGTTCAACAGAGGCGTTGATACCAAGGATTTCTTAAGAGCATTGAAGGATTCCTGAACTCATTCATCGCATATAAAAGGAGTGTCCTTCTTCAAGAGACACATGAAATATTTAGTAATACTGGCATAGTTCACTATAAACCAACGTAAAAATTTAGCTTTCCCCTGTAAACCTTGAAGCTGACGAATAGTGCACGGGGGAGGCAATTGAAGTATTGCCTCAACCTTTAAAGGATGCACCATGATCCCAGTCTCAAAGACTATATAGTGTCATGAAATGGATTGACATCACCAACCACAATAGTTTTTCAAAGAAATATATAGTGTTATAATCGTTGAACTATGTGAACGACATCCAAAGATAGATTTTCACCATGAGAATACTTGAGTTCATGGCCGACTTAGTTTCAGCTAAGATAGTAAACGATGTGCTCACGGAGCTCATCATCCTCCTGAACTAAAACCATACCAATCTTCCCTTAGGACACAAAGATATAAAGAAGGTAATCTCTATTGAATTCCAGAGGGTTCAAAAGAGGCGTCGATACCAAGGATTTCTTAAGAGCAATGAAGGATTCCTAAGCTCGCTCATCACATATAAAAGGAGTGTCCTTCTTCAAGAGACTCATGAAATCTTTAGTAATATTGGCATAGTTTACTATAAACTGACGTAAAAAGTTAGTTTTCCCCTGTAAACCTTGAAGTTGATGAATAGTGCACGGGGGAGGCAGTCAAAGTATTTCATCAACCTTTAAAGGATGCACCATGATCCCTGTCTCAAAGACTAAGAATGCTAGAAGCCAACATGACCTAATGCAAAATATGCACTTATAAGGGTTCAAACGGATGCGATAATGGAAGCATCTTTCAAAAACGAGTTGAAGGTGGGTAAAGTGATATAGTCTCTTGTGAGAGTGTTGGCCCTTGACCAAGTTTTGGGATAACCTTTTTCATTTTGACCTATTTTGGGACTTTGACAGCTAGTCACAGAAGGAGCACCAAGTGAAGCAGAGATCACGGGATCTCAGTCCACTTTTGGGCCTCTTTTAGGGTTTTGGGTTAATGTAGTGGGAAAGGGATGTCGACTCGTGGGTTTACCCACGCTTAGGTCGACTTTTGTAATGTATAAATAGATACTTAGGCAATATAAGAATGGTCAATGGCTTAGTGGTAGTAGTCAGATCTATGTGATCGGATGTGGATTGGAAATGCTCCGTGCATGATTGTAAGAGGCTTGCAGAAATAAGTGCAAGATGTTGTAAGAGGTTGTAGAAGGCTTTGTGCTAAAGTAAAAAGGAAGAAGGATCTAGCGAGTTGCACAAATCTTTTGTCTTGTGTGAAGTAAGGGTTTTGAGTGGCTTTGTGCTGTAATCGATTGAAGACACTAATAAAGAAGAAGAGTTGGTGGATGTAGCCCCAAGGACAAGGCGAACCACGTAAATCTGTGTATTATTCTTTTTGCTTTGATGTGATGTGTTTATCTCTTTCATTGCTAAGTGCTTTGATATATTTAGATAGATCTACTTAGGCTTTGTGCTTCTTAGATGTGTATGAATGTTAGATATGATATGTATGAATATGCTTAGTGCTGATCTACTAGATCTAATCTATTTTACTGTTGCTAAGTGCTGAAATATCTTAGATCTAAGTGCTGAAATATCTTAGTATCGGGTGGCGAAGAAATATAGTCATTGGACCGATATACCCGTTCAACTTCTACCCCGAATGGACAGAAAATTATTAAAGGATCGCCACTAGACCGTTGGACCTCGCCATAACAGACAGATCAACGTTAATGGAAGCTTCATACCCATTATAAGTAGATTGTTGCCAAATTTCTTATTTAGCTCATCGCACCATGCCCAAAGAACACTTTTTCCAACTGAGAATTCGAAGCCCATAGAACTAGTGATTGTATATAGTGGTCATTGCGATCTGATTGTTCATCCTAGTGCAGTCTTTGAGATCATCGTGACCCCAATTATTTTTTCTGAGCATGTATGTCTAACAAGCTCACCACAGTTGAAGAATCCATCACAAAGGTCCTCCTTGATTTAACGACTGAGAGAGTCATTTCGGAAAGAGGAATGTCCACCGGAGTCCAATCATCATCGACAAGAGGGGTAGCAGCTTCTCCATCCACTTCTCGAGACGGACCATCTCGACAGGTCGATGAGAAGTGAATGAATCATAAGGATGATCTTGCGAACACTAAACTAATTCCGAGCATTTTTCCCTCTTACCTACCCCCTCTGCATGGTGAAATCAACCGTGACAGTGTGCCCCAAGAATTCAAGTATGCTATGAATATTGTGTACTTGTCAAAAGTGGTGCACGCAGTTCATATCGATCAGGACAAGCTCACAGCATTGAAGTTTAGTGACTTCAACCTCAGCGATAGGAAAGTATACATTATGCTCACCCCACACAAGTATCTAATGAAGACAAAGGGAAAGAACTCAAAGATCATCCCGCAGTCTTGGACTCAGAACCTCGCGCAGTCAACATTGTTGAATGTCATGAAGATCTTGCACCTTGGAAGGCACCAAGAGGTGAATGTGTGCGTAAAGTTGCTTTTGTCTTGCTATCATGGAGGCTACTTGTGGTTGAACCACCATGTCATAGTGGATCCAACCTTGATCAATCGGATCACCGGACTCAGCATGCAAGGCCCTGACCCACAGAAGTTTTATCCTGGAAAGACCACAGACAGAGCGCTAACAGCGAAGATCAAAGAAACCTATGGCAATGTTGAGAAGGGCGCGTGAGGCTACAAGGTAGCCTCTATTCAGAGCGACACAGTGCGCCTTTCCTGTCAGTTGATCGCAGGAAAGCTAGTTCACAAGAACCGACCCACCCAAGTAATGGGATTTGTAGTTGATCTCGCAGGAAAGTGCATAGAAGGACTTCAAATGAATTGGGCAAAGTACTTGGTGAATCATCTCGAACTAGATTGCAGGGAAGCGCAAGACCAAGGGTATGAGTTCCATTTCACTTGGATTCTCATATTGATCACCTTCATAGTATGGGAGATGTTGGAGGGTGCCCCTTTCCTAGAGACCAAGCCATTTGAACCTTTGGCTATGAGGTTCAGTACCGTGTGGTACTCAACTAATATGAGAAAGCAATGGCAGTCGAGTGTCCTCTTCCACATATACTACAACCAGCTAAATATTTCCATCTAGGCTATGCCTCACATTACCCCGAACACACTCCATAGATTTAGACCCTTAATGAAGTTTAGCACGGATTGCCACTTCATTTATATAACAGCGTGAGATGATGAACACAAGAAACAACTGCAATCTTATTACAAGTTGACTAAGGAAGACATCGAAGAGATCACCAAGGATTGGTCAGTTGACCTTCTCATTCTAGAGAACCCCACAGAGTTGTCCGATATTGATAGCCCAGAGACTGTACCGGATACACCAGGACCAAGCAAAATGAAGAAGCCTGAAGGGTTCATGAAGTAGAAAGTGCATCTGTAAAGACTACCTCTATCACACTAGACGAAGGAGGTGATGGCGAAGAGATAGAAGGAACAAAAATTGAACAACAGAAAGGTGAAGTACCACCGCCTAGGGATGAAGAAGACTTGTCAAAGAAAAGGAAGGTCTTACCTCTAAAATCTTCCTCCCAAAATAAACCTGGAACCCCTGTAACCAAGATGCAAACTACCCTCTCATTGGATGACTTTGATTTTATCATTGCAGCAGTAAATTATGCTTGAAAGGAGATAATAGAGAAGTAGGAAGTGAAGTAGGAGCAGATGTATAACCGTATAGAGATTGAACTCCAAGGAGTGCAATAGGCAATCCAGTCTATCTGCGCAGTCCCCACTGCGCCTCTAATAGCAGAGACAATAGAACTAGGAGATGAGCCAGCTCAACTTCACCAGATTGTTGATATGGTTGAAGCTCGCCTTCAACAAGATCAAGAAGACATAGCACAAGCCACCTAGGCTTCGACATAGGTACAGGGAGTACTTGTCGAGTAGCGCAGTGCTACCGAATGAGAAAAAATTTCTCTTCAAGTACAGTGGGATAAAGAGAAAGCAAAGCTACAACAAAGAAAGGAACAGTTGCTCGCAAAGCAGCAAGAATTCAAGGAACTAGTCAACAGAGCACTCTTCTCTGTGACTGTTATCGAAGTATAGGCTGAAGAGAGAGTTCCACAGTAGGTGGCATAGCTTGAAGAAGTTATACAGAAGCTTCAGTAGTGCATCGTCGATCTAGAACTTCGCATTGTGCCCGAGACCCCTCAGGAGATAAGAGACCAACGAGAAGCAACTGCTCGCAGTGCAGTTGAATGATTGAAAGCTCTTGCCTTAGAGTGAAAGAAGCTCAATAACTAGAGCACCTAGACTTATGAGAACCTTACAGAGAATCTAAAGTTACAAGCATTGGAGTCACAACTTCAAGAAGCAAAGAAACATGCAGATACATCACAGGCACAGCTGAAGGCCCTGTCTATAGTGGATAGAATGAAAAGATCTCATGAACAATGTACAACTTAGCAGCAGATACATATGATCCAGAGAAAAGTGATGGAAATCACTCAGTGAATCCAACCGGTGCAAGACAAGGCATGCATGTTGTTTTTCGAGATCGAAATCCAGGGAGAAGCGATTGAGCAAGTTGTCATCACTACAGAACAACGCCTGGAAGGACCAGTAAATGACACAGTGATCCTAGAATTCACCCACCAGGAGGCCATAGTGAAGCAGCAAGTCGAAGCAGCTCGAGGCTTTCAAATCAGAATTGCACAGACCAAAGTGACTCGAGACGAGTCATAGGTGAGTGTTGGGGGCCTGTTGGCCCTTGACCAAATTTTGGAATAACCTTGGTCATTTTGACCTATTTTGGGACTTCGACAGCTAGTCGAAGAAGGAGCGCCAAGCGAAACAGAGATCACGGGATCTCGGTCCACTTTTGGGCCTCTTTTAGGGTTTTGGGTTAATGTAATGGGAAAGGGATGTCGACCCGTGGGTTTACCCACGCTTAGGCCCAATTTTGTAATGTATAAATAGATACTTAGGTAGTGTGAGAATGGTCGATGGCTTAGTGCTAGTAGTCAGATCTATGTGATCGGATGTGGATTGTAAATGCTCTGTGCATGATTGTAAGAGGCTTGTAGAGCTAAGTGAAATTTGTTGTAAGAGGGTGTAGAAGGATTTGTGCTGAAGTACAAGGAAGAAGTATCTAGCGAGCTGTGCAGATCTTCTGTCCTATGTGAAGTAAGGGTTTTGAGTGGCTTTGTGCTGTAACTAATTGAAGACACTAATAAAGAAGAAGAGTTGGTAGACCTAGCCCCATGGAGGGTGTGAACCACGTAAATCTGTGTATTATGCTTTGTGCTTTGACTTGATGTGTTTATCTCTTTCGTTGCTAAGTGCTTTGATATATTTAGATAGATCTACTTAGGCTTTGTGCTTCTTAGATGTGTATGAATGTTAGATCTTATATGTATGAAGATGCTTAGTGCTGATCTACTGGATTTGATCTATTTTACTGTTGCTAAGTGTTGAAATATCTTAGATCTAAGTGAATTCTATGATGCTCTGTGTTATCTGTGAAGTATAAGAAGGGTTGAATATTGATGAATAATCGATGCTAAGTGCGCTATAAGGATAGAATCACATATCTGTGTCCCAGCTAAGGTTGCAGACACCTGAGTCTTGCAACCACCCCTGCCTCTACCTCGGGTGAGACTTCATCTGCTTCACAGGTGTTGTCGAAAGGGCCAGTAGTTAGGGATTTTTTGGTGTGCTCTTGAGCATTGAAACTTGGGTCTGCCCTTGTGCCAACAGAGAGTGAGCAACGATATCATCAATTTAAGCTTCGACTATTTGCTTGAGATCATGAAAAGCGAAGGTCGTAGCTCTTTGGAAGGTTTCTCCGACGTTTTTAAGGCCAAAAGGAATTTTCCAGTATGCGAATGTACCCCAATGACATGTAAATGTCTTCTTATGTTGATCCTCGAGTTTAATATAAAATTGGTTGTATTATGAAAATATGTCCATAAAATAAAAAACCTCACTTCCCGCACATTCATCGAGAATCTGATCAATGAAGGGCGTCAAGAATTTGTCTTTAGGACATGCCTTATTCAGGTCTCTAAAATCCATTCATGCATGGATGGTTCCTTTCTTCTTATTCACGAGAACAAGATTGGATACCCATTCGGTCAAGAGAAATAGGTAGATGAAACCAACATTAAGCAGTTTCTCCACCTCTAACTTAATAGCAGGGGCCTTCCTAGGATTGATAGATCTAAGTCATTGTCAAACAGGTTTAGCATTCGAGTAGGTTTTAATCTCATATTCGACAATTTGAGGGTCAATTCCTAGAATCTCTCCATATGACCAAGCGAATACATCACGAAATTCTTTGAAGAGTTTGGTGTAGATCAGAATTTCTTCTGGCGAACAATTTGCACTAATATATACATTTTCAACCTTACCATGAATACAAGAGATATCGATCGTGACAGTAGGGGAGATGCACGCCATGTTTCCTTTGGCATAAATATCATGCGTATCAAGTGGAACTATGGCATGATCGACTATATCGCTCAAGGTAGATCTAAAATGATCTTGCTCAATTCTAGCAAGCTCTGGGAGGAAATAAGAGTGATGGTGCATATCATCCCATGGCCTGTCAGAACCATTCATGGCCTCTAATATTGCTTCATCGAATCGTAAAGTATAATCGAGGCAATCATGTGAGCAAGACGATGAAGTGGCCCATACAATCCTAATAATAGGATCCTCCTTGTCCATTTGTGAGGTAACATGATTAGGGTCGGCAGAAGAGTCGAGAAGAGCCTGATATGCTATCTCTACCACTAAAAATGGCATAGCCATTCCAGTATGTGACTGACCTTCACAAGACGCAGTCGGCGAAGGTAGGGTCCAAGGACTGTTAAAATGGGAAGTGCAGAAATGAACGGACCTCAATGATGAAGCAGACCGACTGGACATGGCATATATATGATGAATTGGTTCCCCGAAATCAAAAGTACCCATAAGGGATGAATAAATTCTAACACCAATATTCTCATTTTTCGGCTGAGAATTTTCGATAACAGGGATCGACGGTCCAACAGATGCATTGGGGATAGCGTATGCAAATGAAAATTGATCAATCATCATGATTTCCCATCATGAGGAAAACATAAAGTATGGAAGATGGACGATACAAATGCAGTCATAGCATAAGTCCAGTTACATCCTAGTAACAAGTTATAGTCGAGGGGTGCATCAACCACCTCCACATTCACCTCCACCATATTCCCACCTAACTGGACCAGGAAGGCAGGAAGAATATCGTGAGGGTAGAAAGAATGACTGTCAAAAGTAGTCAACATGGTCAAAGATTGAGAGAGGGTCAGAGAGCTAATGGATTTCCAACAGGTTAATGACATCATGCACATTCCAGCGCCTTCAGTAATAAAAATATGTTTGATGGTATACTTTAAGTAATCCACATGGATTTGGAATTCCACATGGTAAGGCAAGCGAGGCTTCACATAAATGATGTCAAAATTCACAACCTTAGAGCCACAGGGGTCTAGAACTCCTAACGCAGATAACAAGGAATTTCATTGTGAAGGACATATCTAGAGTACCTCCAAAGCCGACATCGTGCAAGGGGTTTGACATAGATTCTCAACAATAGAATAATTATGGGAAACTCTAGCATTAGGTTTGTGTGTAGAGTGTTTTATTACTCCTTTCGGAATATGAGGTGGAGGCTCTGGTTTTTCGATCTGTAAAGGCCTCTCTGGAGGAGGCAGAGACTCTAGACCTAGAAAATATTGTGAAGAACTGTAGTTGTCAAACCAAGTGGATATATTAACCTGATACTTAACCATATTGATGCATAGATGGTCGTCGTCTTGCATTAGTGGGTTTTGACTTCCACTCACTACATTTTTGGCATTCGAGGATCTCAAGGCCATGTGTTAATTATGTGGAAAAGGATTAGTCAGCATAGCAGGTGGTAGAGATAAAAGCCTCACAGTTTCCACAATTTTGGGGCATAAGTGGGTAAGGTGATCATCCGTACAAAGCTTAAAAGGAAATTTCAACTTTCACCTTTCTTTCTTTCCTTCACCAGCATTATTATTCAATTTTTCATTCTTAGCGTTGTCCTTGGGTTTATGATCATTATTATTCCTCCCACCCTTAATATTGTTACCATGTCCTTTCTTTGTATTCCCTCCTGGTTGTTGGTTACCATTCGGGTTAGTCGAAGATTGCACAGAGTGTACGTCCACCGACTGAGTGGGAGTGGAGGACACAAATGAATATTGGCTTCCTACAGATTGGTTTAGAGACAAATATTTCCACTGGATTGTCACGGATTCTACATATTTGACATTTGTAGATCCTACAATGACATCGACATGAGGCCCAGAATTTTGTATAACATCCCAGACTAAGCGTATATAATATATAATTGTTTTTCTTTAAAAATCGCTTCTTCCTTGTATGTAACTTCGAACGTAGACACATCCTTCGAAATATAAGTATATAAAGACTTAAGGAACCATTCTAAAAGGAATTTCAGAGGAATGTAGGCCTTGATAAACCTCTTTCATCTGTGGCACTCTTGGATGTGATCAGAGATATGGGTGGCTTTGTCTTGGCGGAAGGCCAAATAAAGTTCTATACCAACATCATAATGAACTGAAAATTGGAAGTAGTTGAGGAAGACTAAAACCATCTGATTAAAATTTTTGTATGCCCCCCTTGGTAGCTCTATGTACCATTTCGCAGCAACCCATGTGAGGGTGTGTTGAAACAATCTTAAACGAATAGAATCATCGTTAAGGGAATTAGAAGAGCACCAAAGATGGAAAGTAGTGACATGATCACCAGGATCCTCACCAGTATTACCCTTGAATTTCATAATATCTGAAGAAATCTTGGTGGGGGTGGGGGGCCATGATGGATATGACGCACCAGATCATTCATTAATATAGAAAATTCTGGAAAATTGAGCGTGGATAGAAAAGAGAGACGGGGTTGCGACATCTAGCCCCAAGCTCTCGAGAAAGATTGTTACTGGGGAATTGCAACCCATACAGGGTTCTGGTAAGCACCATGGCCCTGTTTAGGATTATAAAACCCCTCTCTAAAATGATTCATAAGGGGTTGTTTGGGAACCATTCCAGTAGGAATGTTATGATGAGGATTGTAAATATTTCCCCCAGCTAGAGTAGCTCCAAGTTGGGGGTTGCCCAAGGTGTGAAACTAACTTAATCTAGGTGTGAATCCAAAGGATAGATGTGGATTCGTCATGCCAAACGTTTTGGTCAGAATCAATGTGGAGGAGGTAGGTGTAAAGGATAGAACATAAGAAACAACTTGTCTGCTAGGTTGACCACTCCATCCAAGAGTATTAAGACCAGGATTAGACCCGGGGTGAAAAGGAGGTAGGATTCCTACCGTAGGATTCGTTTGAGGGATATGAGCACTGCCAAATGAGAATGGAGTATGCAAAGGATCCATTCCCTCAAGTCCAATACTATTATGTGGATTAGACGTTGGAATGGAGGATGAAAATTGTGAGTTGAAATTCGGCAGACCATAAGAAAAAGGGCTAGAGGTCGTAGGTATGGAGTGAGTATTGTAGCCTGATGAATGACAAAGACACTCAAAAGGGCTCATGACTATAGGTTGATTATTCACTATAGGTCGAACATGAGTGATTATGGGAACCTCCAGCACTACAACCATGGTGGTTGAGGGTGTCGAAGGAGTACCATTAACTATAGTGGGTATGGGATTCAAAGGACTCCTAGTATCTTTTTTATTCGACTCAATACTCATACTTGTATGACCACAAGTCTGGTAGGTGGATTCATGTGTACCATGTTTGATAAATTTACTCCTTTTATAAGGAAAAGACTCAAGATGTAGTGGTAATATTAAAAAATAGTGACACCTGTGGGGAAGCTCGTCTGGCTCCACGATGAATCAAGACTTGAGATATAAAAAACAAAACCTAAGGCCAACTAATAATCAAAGAGCACACCAAGATAAACAAAAGGCCAAAATGTACACAAACAGGATAAAGTGGTTGAAAGGGGCCTCTCTCCCTAAAGTAGGTATGCCTCACTCAAGAGGGGCCCGAGACTCCCTTTCAAAGATCAGAGGTATTAGAATCAATTATAAGGGCCCTCATGGGCTTAACAACCACTCAGTCAGATCCCCCCAGAGAGGTATTCCTCCATAAAGGTTGTGTGTTGTCCAACCCTTATCTTACTCAGGGTACCTGCAGAATAACCCTTGCAAGTAACCTACGTGGCTACCTATGTCAAGCAACTAAGCCACCGCAATATAACCAATGCGTTGGAGAATAGTCGTAAGTCAGGTCCATTGTATGGGAAGGGTAACAAAGCCTAAAATATCGAAAGAATCACCTCTCAGAGAGGTAAAGGTACAATAAAGACCCCCATATATGAATAGAACCCCAAAAATATCTCTGACGCTAAAAAGGTCTTGGAGGGATATCCCCTCAATCAACCTCGCATGACCTCATGCTTAACTCCGGTGTAAGAAGAACCTCCTGACGTCACCAATTATACAATGGATTTCACCACTCCCTTAGTCAGACACTTAAGTTGAGTTTAATATCCTTGGAGAATTTTATCACAAATTCTTATTCCAAGGCTCTAAATCTTAAGCTAGTTTGTGCACCCTGAAAAATAAAATCCTTCCTAATCAATTTTAAATTTATCAGTGTTATTTTTAGTGGCTTTGCTTACTCAAAAGGTGCAGTAGTTAAAATGATGATGTTATGACTCAGCAAGTAAAATAAATGTATATGAATGAAATGAAAATTCCTAACATCAATTCCCAAGAAATGATAAGCTTTTCAAAATGAATCTTTCAATTTAATTATGAAATTTCAAATAAGATGCAATCTTTCCATACAAGTACTAAGATCAACAATAAGAACCCAAAATATTAAATGCCAACAATGCAAAATGTATATATATTTTTTGTATTTTCAATATAATAGAATGAAAATGCAAGGACTGAACAACAACTTGATATAAATATCCTCCTGTATGTAAACAAAGAAAAACCAAGTAGAATATCAAGAATCAAACACTCAGCCTGAGATGCAAGGACAACCGATGAAAAGGGTGATGAGAAAGAAAATCCACCCAAAATATCAACCAAAGAAAGGTTTCCTATCACTCTGCAAGAACTTCACAGTCATGACAAAGGCCTAAGAAGACTCGACAACCATCAAAACTTACCTGGAAAACATCAAACTCAACAATCAAGCAAACAAGGATGATGTACGCAACTATTGAGGATAAAACACATATATACGCTTCCTACAAAACAAAATCTCGTGTATGTACATGACTCTCAGGGAAAAACCCACGTATATGTATTGCAACACTGCCAGGTTAAGGATAAGGCCAAGAAAATCAGACTCAAAATGAGTAGAGGATGTCAAGCAATCAGATGACAATAAACTCCAGATAAACGAGAGAAATCAAAGGAGAAAAACACTCCAAACCCTGAAAAGAAGATTCATTCCCCAGTACAGTCGCCACTTATGTTACGAGGAAAATCACTCTATGGCATAGTGTAAACCAAAACAAACTGAAATAACTGCATAAATCAACTCTAATATCAAGTATGTTATATAAACAAATATGCTAACAAGACAAGATAAATATCCTACCTCGTCAAGACATTCGATGAAGTCCATCGTTGAGCACTTGACTCAAAGAAATACACCTGCAACTTGTCCTCAACAACCAAGATACGCAAGCATATGGTGAAAATATATAAAGTTAGCACATATAATAGCATAATCCATCAATATTCATAACAAATATGCCCATGGAATAACAATTCATATATTTGCAAGACATTAATTCGACGATAAAAAAATATTTCTATTAAAATGTAATCAACATAAGTGTATGAATGACAAACTTCCATGTCGGCACATTCAGAACCGAGAAACTAAGTCCCTTCCAATTGGGCCTCCACCAAAGGCAATCTCATATAAGAGAGATAATGAGGTTCTCCATCACATAGGGAAGAGATTAGGGGCTAAACAATGTGTTCAGACTTAAAAGGATGAAGGGATGTAGACTCAATATGAAGTGAATAATTTCTCCAAAGTAACTTTGCTCTCAAAGTTGAATTCTTCTCCTCCTTTCCACATCTTGGATAAGGCCCATTTGTAGCCTTCAAATGGAACTTAAGGTCTGATTTGGAACGTTTCCAGTATATGGAAGGTCAAGGATCATGGATCTCATGACGTGACATGGAAACCCAACACCATTTTTTAATTTTGAGCACAAAACTCGATGTACGTGGGTTGTAATGGTGCAACCTAAGTATACGCATGTTGTATAGTTGTTAGGGCGCATATATGTGAAAAAATACATTTTTTATCTCTAGGAACTGCAAAAAGGGACTTCAAGTCTGCATAGGGAAATGGAAAAGGCCTTATGAGCAAGTTGCATGGGGTGAGGAAAATCTTGCTATAAGAATTCTTTCCCCCGAGTCTATTTATTTCTTCTAAGGCACTAACGAGTTTTTCTTCAAGATTCACTTCCCTAGGAATGTCTTCTTCTTCTTCTTATGTGTCTTTCTGATTGTCTTCATTTTTCGTATCAATAGACTTTATGACCATGGCTATGAATATGAATTCTTATTTTTTAATATCATAAACATATGCATCACTTTCTTCAGACGAGCTATTGTCCTCTCTAGAGTTGAAACTCTTCTTCTTAGTATATTTTCCTCTTTTATGTCTATAAGGTTTCCTTTTATTATTATGTTCATCTTTATCATTATTTTCTTCCCTTTTTGAATATGGACATTTAGCAACAAAATGTCCTACTCTACCACAATTAAAACATTTGAAGGGTAGATTACCTTTGTGTTTTCCAGATCCTCTTTTTAGAATCCTCACAAATTGTGCTTCTTCTATATATGATTCATGGTTGGAACAAACACAAATGCCAACCAAGGAGGATCATGTGTGGGCATTGTTTTTAATTCTTAGGTAGAATCCCCACACATGTTTTCAACTTGGGGAAGCATGATGTGACTAGGGTAGAGTCAAGGTGGGAATTGTTTTTCATGCTTAGGTAGAATCCCCACCTTGGCTTCAACCTGGAAACATCTTAAAAGAATGAAAGACAATAAATGGGCTTGGAAAAGGTTGCCTTGAAAATGAAGCTACAACACACCCTCTACAAAGGCACCCATAAATGAGACACTACAATCCCTTGTATTTCATGACCCCCATACCCAAGAGTCTTTCCCCCATCCATGTCACTCCATCCACATTATTAGAGAAAGGTAAACTTGGGAAACACTCATAAACCTTAGGTACAACTCACCCAATAGGTCGCTTTGTCAACCCTCCCATACCTAAATTAGGAAAATTGCATAGGGTCTTTGTGCACTTGTTTATTTTGATGAGGTGGTTTGGATGTACATGCTTAAATGGATATTTTATTGATTTTATTTACTCATCATGATGCATTTGACTTGAGATACTTGGAGGGCATATTCATTTCCTTTGCAAGACCTAGTTGGTGGAAAATTTTGGAAGAACAAGCCTAGCTTAGGATTCCTTGGGGCTTGAATCCCACAGGTTGGATACCATGGCCCACACATCGGATGATTATGCTATCCTTTGGAGGCTTTATATATTCCTTCAAGAAAATCACCCATGCCCGTACTAGCCCAACTTTTTTCCTTTGGAGGAAAAAACATCACATTTGAGGGCTTGACGTCATGCATGGGTTAGGGTTTGATGGTGATGAGGACACATGGCACGGTTTTGAGGAAGAAACTCCTTGACTTGGTGGATAATTCCCTAGTGCCTTGGAAGAAGGCCTTTGGAGGCCCAAATTTTCAACCCCAACCTCAATGACTTGCCAAAGATGCCAAAGTGTTTCCCTAAAAGGGTGACATCATGCTTTTTCTAGGGATTCTATTGGGAAAAATCAAATTTTAAATTATAAAGGGGAAAAGTAAGGGTTGTTGTCCCCTTACTTTTTGTTTTACCCTAAGTTATGTGAAAAATTATGTTTTAGAGGATTTGTATAAATAAAGATCATCTCTATTTCATTTTCAACATAGCTCTCCCATTGTGAGAAGACATATTGGCTGAAATTTGCACCCTCTTGGGCATTTTTTGTATCTCTCTCTTGCGAAAATGATTCTTGGTGATATTTCTTGGTGAATTCTTGAGATAAAGTGGTGTTCCCCTCTTGAAGGCTTATGTTCTTGCACTTGTATGGAAATTTTCTTGGTNTCTCTCTCTCTCTCTCTCTCTCTCTCTCTCTTGGAATTCGTGAGGAAAATATGCATTTGTTAGTTATTTTTTTCTTATTCTAATCTTTGTCTTATTTTCTAAAGTTTATAAGTCATTATTGGCAAGGGTCGTTAGGAGAAGTACGAGTGTGTACACCCTCCTAGGTTTACCCTAGTTTGATTGGCATTCCCTAGGGAGTAAGAGAATTTACACCCATATGGATTTTGTTGGTTTTACTCACACCTCTAAGACTCAATTAACCCATATTTTAAAGGCACTAATATGAAGTTTGCATTGGAGAAATAAATTGGTTGTCCTAGTAAACATGATTTAGTGGGATATTGATCTTGTTCAAGTTGGAAACTTTTATGCATGTTAAGAGTTTATCAAGGCCACTAGGGCATATTGATTTTCTTGGTATTATTGGAGCTATAACTCATTAGGAGCTACATCCATTATGGCTGCAGTAAATATTTATTTTGCTTACTTATAACTCACATTTCAACCGTAAAAAAAATTTCTAATAATTTTCTAACATAATGTACTAGTCCTAACACATCTTTTGGGTGGATTTTTGGCAAGTTTTTGTGGCTGATTTTTCTTCTGTAAAAACTTGTTTTATACAGCCATAAGGATGAATAATATCTCTGCGGTACTTGTTTCTTACAACCTTGTTTCATTGCTAAATTCCTGTGCTTTTATACTAGAGTTATATTAGTGTTTAGCTAGCTTGTCTCTTGCATCATTTGGTAGAATTTTAGCATTTTTGTATCATCTATAACAACTATTTACTTGTTGATATATATATTTTTTGACTATTGTAAATAGAGACATAAATCTTAACTTGCTTGTCCACTTAACATATATCTTGTACAATTGGATTTTCTTGTGTGTTGGGAAGGTACAAACACTTCATGCTAGTACTCAAAGACTTGGAAACCTTAAAACACTTTCAAGATGTGTCATAAAACACATCTTCCACTTAGAAACTTGACCTATAGTGGAATCCATTCATAAGTATCACTTTCCATCTCATTTTCCCCTAGGGTCACCAGGGATTCCGCCCTTGAGGTGATCAATTCACCTCTAAAGTGACGGGAGTACCTTTTTGAGGTGATAGTTCATAGGTATTCTCCTAGTTGTCGCCATATTGTGTTTTGGGTCACATTTTTCTCGACCTACACTTTGCGTGATAAAATTTGGCATCGTTATCGGGGATGATTTTGAATCCTCTTTCTTTCCCTAATGACACTTTGGAAAGATACCATCATAAATCCTTCACCCCTAGCTTGCTTGGCAACTCCACTTGAAGGATGTTCCCCTTCCACCCTTGATGAGGTCTTCTTGAGTCTCATATGGGAACTCCACCTTCCCAGAATTTGTCTTCCATTAGGACTTTCCTCCCAAGGAGATTCATAACTTCTAAGGTCTATCGAAGAATGCCTCCTCTCAGGACTCTCATTGTCAAAACCCTTTTTCATGGTACCGTTCCCCTTGCTCCAATGGCTCACCCTTGGGAAAAGGACCTTTATAAACCTCTGAACATGGCCACCATCCCTAGATACCCAAACACAATGCCAAAAGAGTCTCACAAATAGTTGCCAGATTTTCCAGGAAAGAATGTGATCATTGTTGACAATCATCTCTATGTCATAGGCCGAGACATGGAAAATACAGAAGTGAAACATGAGGATGTAGAAATGAAGCTACTAGACTCATTATTGACTGAAGATGCTTAGAGATGGTTCAGAGAGATTCCTGATAATCACATAGAATGTTATGAATACTTTTCAAAGTTATTCAAAAACATATGGACCACAAATAAAGACAGTGAAATGCTTTTAGCTCAATTCAATCAGATAGATAAGAAGGAGAATGAGACGGAGAGTGAATTTGACAACATTTTTTATGCATTGTACAGTCAAATCCTGACATATCTATGCCCTAAATATGCATTTGTTCGTCTCCTTTACATGAATTATTTTCATGGGTGATTTTATTTCATCCTGAAGGAGATGAAGCCCATGACCTTGGCACAAGCCAAAGAGTACAGTGCAGAGATTGAAGAGAACCTCTTTGACTCAAAGGTTGATCCTTTTCAATATCTGCATGCCAAGGTAGATACAAATGCTAAGTCTTCTAATAGTAGTGCTCATGATCCAATTTCCCTCTTGACACAAAAGATAGATCAGATGAGTACCCAGTTTGTCCAAACATAGAATCAAATCATGGGTGATTAACCATTGTGGAAAGAAATCAATCTACCTCCATACCTCCATTTTCTAGAAAACAGAGAGATGCCATAGGTTGGAAACCAAGGCCTCAACAATAGGGAAAGGGCCATAATACATTGAACCATTGGTTTAACACAGAGAAAACACCATGGTGTTCTCCATGTCAGGAACCTCACCGAGAGGATGAATCTCCTCGACAAGATGAAGACTCTCCTAACAATATGAACTTCATGGATATGATATATAACTTCCAAGAGGAAGAGGTCACAGAGGAACAGATTGACGAGGCCAAAAGATAGGAAGAAAGAGAGGGAAGACTCTAAGTGTTAAATCAATTGATAGATGATCATAGAAAGGAACTGGGGAAGAGGTAATTTTGGACATACACTAGAAGAAACAAAGCTCCAGTTCCTCCATCACAACCTTCTGCTACCCCTAAACCACAAGAAACCTCTCATCGTCCATCTATAGATAAGGTGGTCATGCCACTCCTACCTCCAATATATGAGTTGCTTCCAAATCCAACTCCAACAAATGAGATTCAATTGAACATAGACATTGCAACGATGTTTGGGAATTTGAATATGATAGACCCCGTAATAGAAATGTGAAACATTCCTTTCGTGAGGAGGGAAATATTGAATTTGTTACAGGTACCAACCAAGAAGGAGGATCCTCCAATCATTTTGAACACCATGTATCTTGATTTAAAAAGGGACAACACCCCTCCTTTCTATCTTTCCTTGGGCATGAATGGCCTTTGCCTAAAAAACTTTATGTTGGATTCTGGGGTCTCAACAAATGTTATGTTTTTGAAGGTTATGGAACAAATTGGCTTGAAGACAACCCGACCATATGGAAATGTGTGTGGCATAGATTCTAAGGGTAAAGGTTTATGGACTATGTGAGAACGTTGAGGTATTCTTGATTGATTTTACGCATATCGTCCTCCTTATGAATATAGTGGTGATTGGTGTCCTAGATGCTTGCAGGATTCTCTTATTGAGGAGTTGGTATGCTTCCCTTGGAGGTTTCCTTAGCATGGATCTTACCGATGCACAAATTCCCATGGGGGATGACACCTTTGAGGTATTATATAGTCGAGAGTGTGCCGACAAGAATGTGATGGACCCCAATGGTTTTGATTGTACAAGTGAAGGTGAGTTTGATGAGGTTCCAGACACCATTGAGCATGATCCACGAGAGTTACCTTTCATGCAATAGGAATGCATAGATACACTACTCCTAAGGACATATGAATACAAATAAAATCTTTCAAAGTTCGAAGGGAAAGAGTCAGGGTCCATCCAGATATTGAAGAAAGAAGATAATAAGGACAAATAATGTGAGGAAGCTATCAAAGATGCAATCAACATAGGACCTCCTTCCTATCCTTACAGTGAGAATATATCTTACATAAACTACAGTGAAGGAAGTCTTGAATTCAAGTGGGACAAGAATAATGGAAAGCCTAAATATGAATAGAAGGACAACAACACTTGGCTTGGACCTTACATCATCAAGAAGAAGTCTGATAAAGAGAAGTATTATTTGAAAGCTTTGGATGGGAGAAATAGGCCATTACTAGTGGATGGGTCTCTTCTCCAGCGCTACATTTAGGGCACTTGACTTCTTCAGGTCCCAGGCCGAAGGTAAGTAGGTAGGTCATTCTGATTTACTGCATTTTCATCTTTATTTATCATGGTATTTTAGATTCATTTCATGTTTCATTTTTCTCTGCTTGCATATTTTTCGTCATGTTTAGTTTAGAAATTAAAAAAAAAATGCTAAAATTTTCATTTCTAGACTAGTTGTCTTTTTTGGTTTTGATATATATGGACGAAGGGTGATAGAACCACCCTGGATTCTACATTTTCATGTTTCAGTGTAGGCACAAGTACACCAGGAGATGTTTCAATTCTCATGCACTCTATGGTGAGTACATGTCCCCAAGTAGGAGCCATATGTTATTCCCAACTCTTAGGGATAACTAAGGAGATGTTGTCTTGAGGCCCTCAAGTTGCAGACATGGATTACTGAGAGGTAGCTTGATAAAAAATGTGCACTTGCACAGACAGAGACCCACCTCACCACCATAGTTACAGGTTCATCATGACAGTATCAACCACATCAGATGGCCTCTGGAAGACATCGGATCTTGATCCATGAGGTACAAGTTAGGTATTATGGTGAGTGTCATTTCAATATTTGAGGAATTTTAGTTTGTTTCATCTATTACTGATTCGGATTATGTAACGTCTTCTTGGACATTATGCTCTTTTCGATGTTTCACTTTGGTGGTTGATATTGCACCCTAGTAAGTGGGTCACCCTTGGGGATAGGTTTTCTACTGGGAGGTCCTCTTGATGATTCATCATGCCATTCTCGACCATACTTGTCACTTTCCACACTTCATCTCCTCACCTCCTTACCTTTTTGGATTTTCGAGTGTAATAACCCAAGAAGGGGTTGTCCCTCATTTCATGGGAAGAAGGGGCTGAAGGCCTAGAGGCTCATAGATGGAAAAAGATAAATCCCAATCATGAAACTTTTATATTCTCTCCCAGGGATCCCGAGGAAAATGAAATGTCTCTCATAAGAAACTGATGGGACCCATGAAAAATAACTAATAAAAATGCCAACCAAAGAGGAGCATGTGTGGGAGCTATTTTTAATTCTTAGGTATAATCCCCACACATGTTTCCAACTTGGGGAAGCATGATGTGACTAGGGTAGAGTCAAGGTGAGCACTTTTTTTTATTTTTAGGTAGAAGCCCCACCTTGGATTTAACCTAGAAACATCTCAAAAGAATAAAAGGAAATAAATGGGCTTGGAAAAAGGTTGCATTGAAAACGAAGGTGCATCACACCCTCTACAAAGGCACCCATAAATAAGACACTAAAATCCCTTGTATGTCATGAACCCCATGCCCAATATTCTTTTCCCCTTCCATGTCACTCCATCCACATGACTTAGAGAAAGTTACACTTGGGAAACACTCCTAAAATTGAGGTATGACTCACCCAATAGGTCGCTTTGTCAACCCTCCCATACCTAAACTAGGAAAATTGTGTAGGGTCCTTGAGCACTTGTTTATTTTTATGAGGTGGTTTGGATGTACATGGTTAAATGACTCTGTTATTGATTTTTTTTATTCATCATGATGCATTTGACTTGAGATACTTGGAGGGTGTATTCATTGTCTTTGCAGGACCTAGTTGGTGGATAGTTTTGGAAGAACAAGCCTAGCTTGGGATTTCTTGGGGTTTGAAGACCACAGGTTGGATACCATGTCCCACACATTGGATGGAGATGTTAGCCTTTGGATACTTGATATATTCCTTGGATAAACTCACCCATGCCCCTACTAGCCCAACATTGTTCCTTTGGAGGCCAAAATTTCACATTTGAGGGCTTGACGTCATGCATGGGTTAGGGTTTGATGGTGATGAGGACACATGGCACAATTTTGAGGAATAAACACCTTGACTTAGTGGAGAAGGTCCTAGCACCTTGGAATAAGGTGTTTGGAGGCCCAATATTTCAACCCCAACCTCAACGAATTTCCAAATATGCCAAAATGTTTCCCTAAAAGGGTGATGTCATGATTTTTCTAGGGTTTCTATTGTGCAAAATCAAATTTTAAATTGTAAAGGGGAAAAGTAAGGGTTGTTGTCCCCTCACTTTGTGTTTTACCCTAAGTTATGTGTAAAAACTATGTTTTATAGGATTTGTATAAATATATATCATCTCTATTTCAATTTCATCATAGCTCTCCCATTGTGAGAAGACATATTGGATGAAATTTTCACCCCCTTAGGAATTTTTGGTATCTCTCTCTTGTGAAAATGATTCTTCATGATATTTATTGGTGAATTCTTGAGATAAAGTGGTGCAACCCTCTTGAAGGCTTATGTTCTTTCTCTTGGATGGTAATTTTCTTAGTGAACGAGGGTTTGATCTCTCTCTCTCTCTCTCTCTCTCTCTCTCTCTCTCTCTCTCTCTCTCTCTCTTGGAATTGGTAAGGAAAATATTCATTTATTAATTCTTTCTTGTTTATTCTTGGTCATTGTTGGTTGAAACCCTAGGAGCAATATGTTGTATACACCCTCCATTAAGCTTCATCTTATTTTCTAAAGTTTATAAGTTATTCTTGGCAATGATCGTTATGAGAAGTACGAGTGTGTACACCCTCCTAGATTTACCCTAGTTTTATTGGAATTCCCTAGGGAGTAAGAGAATTTACACCCCTAGGGATTTTGTTGTTTTAACACACACTTATAAGACTCCATTCAACCATATTTTAAAGGTACTAATCTGAATTTTTAAATTGAGAAATTGCTTTTTTCCTTGGCAAATGTGATTTAGTGGGATATTGATCTTGTTCAAATTGGAAACATTTATGCATGTTAAGATCTTGTCAAGGCCACTAGGGAATATTGATTGGATTTATATTATTGGAGATATAACTCATTAAAAGATATAGCCATTAGGGTTGTAGAAAATATTTCTTTTTCTTACTTATAACTCACATTTCAACCATCAAAAATTGCTAATAATTTGCCAGCATAATCTACTAGTCCTAGTGCATCCTTTGGGTGGATTTTTGGAAAGTTTTGGTGGCTTTTTTTTCTGCAGTAACAACTTGTTTGATACATCCATAAGGATGAATAATATCTCTGTAGTACTTGTTTCTTACAACCTTGTTTCACTGCTAAATTATTGTGCTTTTATACTAGAGTTATACTAGTTTTTAACGAGCCTGTCTCTTACATCATTTGGTAGACTATTAGCATCCACGAGAAATCAAAGTCTTGACACCCTTAAACCACTTATGAGACATGTCATCAAATCCATATTCTACTTAGAAAATTGAACTATAGGGGCATCCATTCATAAGTATCAATTTCTGTCTCATTTCGCCCTAGGGTCACCCAGGATCCCCCCTTTGAGGTGATAACTTCACCTCTAAAGTGATGGGAGTACATATCTAAGGAGAAAGTGGGTAGGTATTCTCCTATTTTTCGCCATATTGTGGTTTGTATCGGGATTTTCCCAACGTACACTTTGCGCAATAACATGTCCCAAATTTATTTTGTTGATTTGCAATGCATTGCTTTGATAAATTATAATTATGATAGTACACAAAAGAGACCTTCATGGATTTTGCATCATTTTCACTATCCTTTTTCCCTCCCGTATCTGTTGGTGTATTTTTTGGGGCTATATAACCAGTCACGATCAATTTCCAAATATAAAAACCAAGGTCCATTATATATGTTCATTACCTTATACGCCTGAAGAAATAGTTTATTTCATCAAAAAATAGATCCTTGTTTGTGGAGTAGCCTTCCTGTCCCACCATGTTAGCTCTCGATATCTATCTTCCAGTGGTTAGATAGTTTCTGAAAGGAACCAACTCTAATACCAATTGTTGAGTACACACTTATACTGAGAGGGGGGGGTGAATCAGTATAAGGCTATTTTTTTCTTTCTAACATTCATAAACCATAATGAAGCAATCACATAACTATAACAGCCATATGACACAATATTTAACGTGGAAACCATTTCAGGAGAAAACCACAAAAAAATCTTTTTATTAATTTGTAGACACCAACCTACGGTTACAAATGTTTGTAGGAACTAACCTACTGGAGACACCGATCCTCACTTCTTTTTGTAGGTGTTAGCACATATTCTTGCAACAAAGTCTTTTCCCTTCAGTTTCGGCCTTTGGATGACCAAGTGCGACAAAGGGGGGATTTAAAAACCCCACAATTTTGTTTCAACCAAAGTCGGGAGGCGTTCTGCTAAGGCACGCATGTATCGAGACTAGGGAGAGTGCCACTTTGAGTACTTTGAATTCGAGAAAGGCTCATAGGAGATCTGGGCCATCCAACCAAAGGGACGCATGGCACACGATTAAGAATTTAGTGATTTCGGGGAATGGAGTAGTCAAAGGGTCGAGTCGCGAGGACTCACGAAACGTGAAATCGCAAAATGATTTGAGTCGTCCTTCTCAGCAGGACGTGTGGCACACGATTAAGCATTTCATGATTTCGGGGAATGGAGCATTCAAAGAACCAAATCGTGAGGACTCACGAAGCGCGAAATCATGAAATGATCTGAGTCATCCTTCTCAGCAGGACGCGTGGCACACGATTAAGCATTTCATGATTTTGGGGAATGGAGCAGTCAAAGGGATGAGTCGCAAGGACTTGTGAAGCGCAAAATCGTGAAATGATCAGGGTTGTCTGATCAAAGAGGGGCACGTGTCAGCTGATCCGAGCATCGCAATTTCGCGACTTGGGGTTTTGAGCATGGAATACATCATGAGCTCGTGAAATGCGAAATCGCGATGCGCCTGAGAGTTGGGCTCATCATCTCAGTGTTTGATCACATGGGAAGCAGGTCTAGAAAGAGGGGCTAGCTCTCATAACATAGTCGACATTTCGTATTGTCAGGAAAAATATTGTGGTCGTCCATTTTGAATCAATTCCAACCGTTGATCCAGATGGGCCATTTCATGGAAACAAGCATCGGGATATTTAAAACCAAGGGGAGTGAGAACTCTCAAAATGCGAAATCCTAAAGTTTCATATGGATAGGCACAAGGTCAGACTGTGCGGTCATGTGGGATAATGAAAGGTGCTACGCAAGGGATCAAAGAGACTGATTTGGTTATAGAGAAAGAGCTTCCTAGCCTCGGGATACCAGAATTGACTCGAGAGATTCATGAGCCTACCTGGAGCATTTACGGGTGTTAGGGCTCCATCTCGATCCTGATGCAGTTAGTTAATGGTGGTGGGAGAGGTAGTTGAAACCTCATTTCATCCCATAAATGAAAATCATGGAGGAGCCAACCATGGAAAATACAGTTGTCAGCCCGTGGTATCCCTACGAGTGGTTTTTCCTGCAAGCCCATACCGATCTGAGATCGCATCTAACAGAATAATGCAAGTGCAACCTGACAGAGGAAGATGCAGATGCCAAGCCTTGAAAACAGTGACCAGAGTGCGCTTCTATAGGGGGTCGAGTTTCTTTGAGTATATATACTCAGTTTTTATATTTTGTAATGGTCGATGGTAGAGCAATGCTCCCGGAATTGTAAAGTTTTAATGAACTCTCTGGTTATTTGGTTATGTATATGCATTTGAGACTTCTTGTTTAATAACAGCCAGCTTTCTTACTCACTCTTGCTTCCCTCCGATGTTGAAAGAATTTATGATTGACTAATTCAGTTGAAGTATTGTGTTTGCATTATAATGAAAGTTTGATTATAGTGTTGTCATAGTTCCTTTCAGTTTCTTTGACATTTAAATTAGATAAGTTCTTGTTTTTAAATCGTTCCTCTTTGGGTTGCCGAAATACTTGATGTCCTCGGTATATCTTTACATTTTCTCACCGAAGTCTTCCTCCTACTCACCCTTACTACAACTTACTGTTTGAAGTTAAAATAAGACCTCACCTGCTCGTGCTTTCCAACCTAGTTTTCTGAGTTAGAATGATACCATCACGAGTCTGCATCCATTAGACCACCTTTAAATCTATTCATTGTTACATACAAACTTATGGGTATCAGGATTACCTATGCCGCAATCCAAAGGTGCCTTATGGTGATAACATTTATGGCGTCATTGTCGGGGATGAAATTGAAGATTTTTCCTGGGATTGAATGACAAAGCTTACTGGTTCTGAAGGTGCATTAGAACTTAGTACATTGAGATTGTAATTGTGCACCTGGTGACTCCACTGAGGTGACTCCACTGTTTCAGCTCCACTGTTTTAGTGGAATTGCATCTGGCTACATTTGGTAGCCCCTGGGAGAACACAACGATCGGATCTGGTATTTGATGGTGAACAAAGAACAAACACATTCATTTTGCATATCATTCACCTGGCGACTCCATGGTTAAAGAATCGATTGGTGACTCCATTGGTTCGAAATGGAAAAACTCCTGGCTCGGAGGTTTGCTCCTTTTGATTTTTCTGTTGTTCCTAGTTTTCCTAATGTCATCCCTAGTCCAAATGAATGGGGTGATTATTTGCCCATATTTAGAGAGCGTAAAGAGGACAACCCTGCTCAACATCTTCATGAGTTTCATGAGCTCATGCATCAGTGGGAGATACATTATGAGGATGTATTAATGAAAATGTTCTTGTTCTCATTAGCAGGGGATGCGTGTGAGTGGTATCAATCATTGCCCCTCCTAGCATTGCCTCCTTGGAACAGTTTCATGCAACCTTTAATAAGTATTGTCAAAGGTATTTTTCCTTTGAGTTTATCTGTCATAACTGTTGTAAGGGATGTGATGGCCATGATCAAGATATGGTTGTTTCTTATGAAATATATGAATATGAAAGTTGCGAGGAGGAAGAATATGCTTTGGGAGAAGTTATGGAACTAGTAATATCTCTCACTGCCAAACTAGAAAGGTTGGAATCTGAAGATAGCGCAGAGGATTTTCTAGTCCTTGAGGAAAATTTTCTTGGCAGCTCTTCTGAAGATGATAATGAATATTTCATAGTTTTTGAGGCATTAGTTTTTGCCTCTGATGATCCTTCTATCTCAGATTTAAAGGAAGAATCCATTGTGGAAAAATATTGTTCTCTTTTTCTTCACGATATTTCCCATGATGTCTTTTCATTTGGTATTGAAAATCAGGATCGGGATATTGTTCCATTTTTGTAATATGGAGGAGTTTTGTGCTCACCTGGCTTCGATGATTATTCTGGTGAGGAGAAGTAGAGCCCCACATCACAATTTGTTGACCAAAGGAGCATCTAGCCTTTATATAACAACTATGAATCAGATTCTGAGCTAGATATGTAGGATTTCTAAGAACAGACTGCAAAGTCGTATCCTCTGTTCAATAATGAAGAATATTACAAGGAAATCCTTCATCCTTGGCCTGCAGAAGACATTGAGAAGTAGATTGAAGAGAAGATATTTCCCATGGGTCCTGTTTATGATTATTATGAGTCTGACCCTTGGGAAATCCATGAAGAAGAACTAGAGGAGCAACAGAAGGGGTGGTTTATATCATGTCCAGAGCCTATAAGTGAGAAGACATCATCTAAATCAGTCAGCCCACACCAACTTCTCATTCACCTGCACTCTCCAGAGACATTTATCCATGTGTGAGCAGTTGTGTAGCAGAGGTGGTTGTCTGTTATAAATCTTCTAGAGTTTGTCGCTTGGCCTATGAGCCTATGAAGGAATACATGGAGTTAGATTTCCTTCATGTTTTAAAGCCACCCATCTTTATCCTGACCCCAGCATTAAGAGGAAATATGAAGAATGTAATCATTTTGTTGTCACAGTTGCATTACCTATTATCAATCATCGACAGAGTGAAGGAGTTTCCATTTAGGAAGTTACTTGAGTCTATGGTGGAAATTTACTTTCACCTAGCACCATGTATTAAAATCAATTAGTTTAGGACTATACATAAATAAGCTCCTTGGATCATGTGTGTTTTATTTTGTTTTACTTATCGGCCTGCATTTTTCAGCAGGATGTTTGGGGGCTCGACTCCATAGCCCAATAGAAGGCAACTGGAACTGCAAAAGGAGATCTTAGAGCCTCGCAGGGAGGACTCTATCCCTTGTGGAGCCTAATGTTAGCACATATTATTGCAAGGGAGTGTTTTCCCTTCAGTTTCGGCCCTTGGATGACCAAGTGCGAGAAAGGGGGGCTTAAAAAACCCCACAAATGTGTTTCAACCAAATTTAAGGCGCGTTCTGCTAAGGCACACATGTATTGGGACCAGGGAGAGTGCCACTTCGGTCATTTTGAATTTGAGAAAGGCACATAGTAGATATGGGTGGTCCAACCAAAGGGACGCATGGCACATGATTAATCATTCGTGATTTCGGGGAATGGAGAAATCAACGGGTCGAGTCATGAGGAATCGTGAAGGGAGAAATCGCAAAATGATCTCAGTCATCCTTCTTAGTAGGATGCATGGCACATGATTAAGCATTTCGTGATTTTGGGGAATGGAGCAGTCAAAGGGCCAAGTCGCAAGGACTCTCGAAGCGCGAAATTTCAAATTGATCTGAGCCTTCCTTCTCAGTAGGACGCGTGGCACATAATTAAGCATTTCGTGATTTCGGGGAATGGAGCAGTCAAAGGGCCGAGTTGCGAGGACTCGTGAAGCGTGAAATCGTGAAATGATCATGGTCATCCGATCAAAGAGGGGCATGTATCAACTGATATGAGCATCATGATTTTACGACTCGGGGTTTTGAGCATGGAATACCTCATGAGCTCATGAAACACGAAATCATGATGCACCTGAGAGTTGGGCTCATGGTCTTAGCGTCTAATCACATGGGAAGCGGGTCTAGAAAGAGGGGATAACGCTCATCGCATAGCTGACGTTTCATATTGTTAGGGAAAATATCATGGTTGTCCATTTTGAATCAAGTCCGATCGTTGATCTAGATGGTCCATTTCGCAGAAACGAGCATCGGGATATTTGAAAACAAGGGGAGTGAGAACTACCGAAATGTGAAATCCTAAAATTTCATATGGATAGGCACAAGTTCAGGGTGTGTGGTCACGTGGGGTGATGAAAGGAGTTGTGCAAGGGATCAGAGAGACTGAGTTGGTTACAGAGAAAGAGCTTCCTGGCCTCGGGATACCAGAATTAGCTCGAGAGAGTCGTGAGCCTGCCTGGAGCATTCATGGGTATCAGGGATCCATATCGATCCTGATGCAGTTAGTTAATGGTGGTGGGAGAGGTAGCTGAAAGCTCGTTTCATCCCATAAATGAAAATCATGGAGGAGCCAACCATGGAAAATAGAGTTGTCAGCCCGTGGTACCCCTGTGAGTGGTTTTTCCTGCAAGCCCATACCGATCCGAGATTGCGTCTGACAGAATAATGCAAGTGTGTCCTGACAGAGGAAGATGCAGATGCCAAGCCTTGAAAACAATGACCAGAGCACGCTTCTTTAGGGGGTAGAGTTGCTTTGAGTATATATACTCAATTTTTATATTTTGTAATGGTCGATGGTAGAGAAATGCTCCCAGAATTGTAAAGTTTTAATGAACTCTCTGGTTATTTGGTTATGTATATGCATGTGAGACTTCTTGTTTAATAACAGTCAGTTTTCTTACTCACTCTTGCTTCCCTCCGATGTTGAAAGAATTCATGATTAACTGATTCAGTTTAATTGTTGTGTTTGTGGTTATCAGGCTTACCTATGGCGCAATCCAGAGGTGACTTATGGTGCTAACATTTCTGGCGTCGTTGTCGTGGACGAAATTGAAGATTTTCCCTGGGATTGAATGACAAAGATTACTGGTTCTGAAGGTGCATCAGAAATTAGTACATTGAGATTGCAATTGTGCACCTGGTGACTCCACTGTTTCATCTCCACTGTTTTAGTGGAATTGTGTCTGGCTACATCTGGTATCCCCTAGAGAACACAATGATCGAATCTAGTCTTTGATGGTGAAAAAAGAACAGACACATTCATTTTTCATATCATTCACCTGGCGACTCCATGGTTAAAGAATCGATTGGTGACTCCACTGGTTCGAAATGGAAAAACTCCTGCCTTAGAGGTTTTCTCCTTTTGATTTTTCTGTTGTTCCTAGTTTTCCTAATGTTGTCCCTACTCCAAATGAATGAGGTGATTATTTTCCCATATTTAGAGAGCGTAAAGAGGACAACCCTGCTCAACATCTTCATGAGTTTCATGAGCTCATGCATCAGTGGGAGATACATTATGAGGATGTATTAATGAAAATGTTATTTTTCTCATTAGCAGAGGATGCGTGTGAGTGGTATCAATCATTTCCCCTGCTAGAATTTCCTCCATGGAACAGTTTCATGCAGCCTTTAATAAGTATTGTCAAAAGGTATTTTTCCTCTGAGTTTATCTGTCATAACTGTTGTAAGGGATGTGATGGCCATGATCAATATATGGTTGTTTCTTATGAAATATATGAGTATGAAAGTTGCGAGGAGGAAGAAGATGCTTTGGGTGAAGTGATGGAACTAGTAAAATATCTCACTGCCAAACTAGAAAGGTTGGAATCTGAAGATAGCGCAGAGGATTTTCCAGTCCTTGAGGCAAATTTTCTTGGCAGCTCTTCTGAAGATGATAATGAAGATTTCATAGCTATTGAGGCATTATTTTCTACCTCTGATGATCCTTCTATCTCATATTTTAAAGGAAGAATCCATTGTGGAAGAAGATTGTTCTCTTTTTCTTCACGAGATTTCCCATGATGTCTTTGCATTTGGGATTGAAAATCAGGATCGGGAGATTGTTCCATTTTTGCAATATGGAGGAGTTTTTTGCTCACCTGGATTCGATGATTATTCTGGTGAGGAGAAGTAGAGCCCCACATCACAGTTTGTTGGCCAAAGGAGCATCCAACCTTTATATGACAGCTACGAATCAGATTTTGAGCTAGATATGCAGGATTTCCAAGAACAAACTGCTGAGTCGTATCCTTTGTTCAATAATGAAGAATATTACGAGGAAATCCTTCTTCCTTGGCCTGTAGAAGATGTTGAAAATCATATTGAAGAGCAGATATTTCCCACGGGTCCTGTTTATGATGATTATGAATATGACCCTTGGGAAAGCCATGAAGAAGAACTAGAGGAGCAGTAGAAGGGGCAGTTTATATCATGTCCAGAGCCTATAAGTGAGCAACCATCATCTAAAATCAGTCACCCTGCATCAAATTCTCATTCACTTGCACTCTCCATAGACATTCATCCATGTGTGAGAAATTATGTTGCAGAGGTGGTTGTCTGTTATAAATATTCTAGAGTTTGTCGCTTGGCCTATGAGCCTGTGAAGGAATACATGGAGTTGTATTTCCTTCATGTTTTGAAGCCACCCATCTTTATCCTGACCCCAACATTAGGAGGAAAGATGAAGAATGTAATAGTTCTATTGTCACGGTTGCATTACCTGTTATCAATCATTGATAGAGTGAAGGAGCTTCCATTTAGGAAGTTACTTGAGTCTATGGTGGAAATTTTCTTTCACCTAGCACCATGTATTAAAATCAATTAGTTTAGGACTATACATAAATAATCTCCTTGGATCATGTGTGTTTTTTTTTGTTTTACTTATCAGCCTTTATTTTTCAGCAGGATGTTTGGGGGCTCGACTCCATAGCCCACCAAAAGGCAACTAGAACCGCAAAAGGAGATCTTAGAGCCTCGCGGGGAGGACTCTATCCCCCGTGGAGCCTAATGTTAGCACATATTCTTGCAGGGGAGTGTTTTCCCTTCAGTTTCGGCCCTTGGATGACCAAGTGCGAGAAAGGGGGGCTTTAAAAACCCCACAAATGTGTTTCAACCGAATTCGGGGCGTGTTCTGCTAAGGTGTGCATGTATCGGGACTAGGGAGAGTGCCACTTCGGGTATTTTGAATTTGAGAAAGGCACGTAGGAGATCTGGGTGGTCCAACCAAAGGGACGCATGGCACATGATTAATCATTTGATGATTTCAGGGAATGGAGCAGTCAAAGGACCGAGTCATGAGGACTCGTGAAGGGAGAAATCACGAAATGATCTGAGTCATCCTTCTCAGCACGATGTGTGGCACACGATTAAGCATTTCGTGATTTTGGGGAATGGAGCAGTCAAAGGGTCGAGTCACAAGGACTCTCGAAGCGCGAAATTTCGAAATGATCTAAGCCTTCCTTATCAGTAGGATGTGTGGCACATGATTAAGCATTTCGTGATTTCAGGGAATGGAGCAGTCAAAGGGCCGAGTTGCGAGGACTCACGAAGCGTGAAATCATGAAATGATCACGGTCATCCGATCAAAGAGGGGCACGTATCAACTGATCTGATCATCGTGATTTTGTGACTCAGGGTTTTGAGCATGGAATACCTCATGAGCTCATGAAACGCGAAATCACAACGCACCTAAGAGTTGGGCTCATGGTCTCAGCATCTGATCACATGGGAAGTGGGTCTAGAAAGAGGGTATAACGCTCATCACATAGCCAACGTTTCGTATTGTCAGGTAAAAGATCATGGTTTTCCATTTTGAATCAAGTCTGATCGTTGATCCAAATGGTCCATTTCGCGGAAACGAGCATTGGGATATTTGAAAACAAGGGGAGTGAGAACTCCCAAAATGTGAAATCCTGAAATTTCATATGGATAGGCACAAGGTCAGGGCCTACAGTCATGTGGGGTGCTGAAAGGAGATGCACAAGGGATTAAAGAGCCCGAGTTCGTTACAGAGAAATATTTTCCTGGCCTCGGGATACCAGAATTGACTTGAGAGCGTCGTGAGCCTTCTTGGAGAATTCATGGGTGTCAAGGCTCCATCCTAATCCTGATGCAATTAGTTAATGGTGGTGGGAGAGGTATTTGAAGCCTCGTTTCATCCCATAAATGAAAATCATGGAGGAGTTGACCATGGAAAATAGAGTTGTCATCCTTTGGTACCCCTGCAAGTGGTTTTTCCTGCAAGCCCATACCAATCCGAGATCACGTCTAACAGAAGAATGCAAGTGCGACCTAACAGAGGAATATGCAGAGGAAAATCCTTGAACACAGTGACCAGAGCACACTTCTGTAGGGGGGCGAGTTACTTTGAGTATATATACTAGGTTTTTATATTTTGTAATGGTCGATGGTAGAGAAATGCTCCCGGAATTGTAAAGTTTTAATGAACTCTCTGGTTATCTGGTTATGTATATGCATTTGAGACTTCTTGTTTAATAACAGTCATCTTTCTTACTCACTCTTGCTTCCCTCCGATGCTGAAATAATTCATGACTGACTGATTCACTTGAATTATTGTGTCTGCATTATAATGAAAGTTTGATTATAGTGTTGTCATAGTTCCTTTCATTTCCTTTGACATTTAAATTCGAGAAGTTCTTCTGTTTAAATTGTTCCTCCTTGGGCTGCCGAAATACTTGATATCCTCGGTAGATATTTACATTTTCTCCCCGAAGTCTTCCTCCTACTCACCCTTACTACAACTTATTGCCTGAAGTTAAACTAAGACCTCACCTACTTGTGCTTTCCAACCTAGTTTTATGAGTTAGAATGATACCATTCTGAGTCTGCGTCCATTAAACCACCTTTAAATCTATTCATTGTGACATACAAACTTATGGGTATCAATCTTACCTCTGCTGCAATCCAGAGGTGACTTTTGGTGCTAACAATAGGCACTGACCTACAAGAGACATCTATCCATTATTTTTTTTGTAGGCACCGACCTATAGGATACATCGATCCCTTGTGTTGTTTGTAGGCACCGAACTATAGGAGACATCAATCCCCTCTGTTGTTTGTAGTCACCAACCTATAGGAGACACCAATCCCCTCTACTATTTGTAGTCACCGACCTACAAGAGACACCAATCCCTTTTTCTATTTGTAGGCACTGACCTATAGGAGACACCGATCCCCTCTAATTTTTCTATATCACTCACTCCTTTTTCTTTCCCCAAATTTCTGCAATATATTCGCTACTTCTTCTTTCACCAAATCACTCACTCCCTTTTTTCTTTTGCCAAATATGTAATGTGTTCACTACTTCTTATTTCATTGTGCCTTCACCATATCTTCTTGATTCTTCTTCTACTTCTGCCTCAGATATGCCTTTACACGTTTTTCTTGCTAGAACGACAAATCTATTTGTTAGAACACTAGATATGATCTTCACTAATATTTAATTGTCACTCCTTGAATGATATCCAATCATCACTTCTCAAATGGTATGCATAATAATATTAAATTTTCGCCCCCACATGCATTTTTTCTCACAATCCTCTTCTCCATTTATACTTTACCATAAACTTTTCATGAAAAGTCATATTCATTTGAAAAGTCATGACTTTTATTATATAATAATTAATTTCCCCCCTTTTTTTAATTTTTAATTCACTTTTTAACATACCATGGGTAAAATCCCACCAAGGATTTTAAATCCATGTGCAAATACCATGTGCACTTTAACTTTTACCTTTTTTAATCCATTTTCATCTTTACTCCACTTTTATGTAAACTCCACTTTCACTTTTACCTTTTTTTTTAATCCACATTCATGTTTACTCCACTTTTACGTAAACTCTAGTTCCAATTAACTTTTCCACTTTTGTATTTATTAAAGTCACAATTATATTTGAATACTTACTTACCTTTGACATCAATGCCAATAATTAATTCAACACCTGGTAACAAATTCTCTCTCTTTCCATAAGTTAGTTATTTTTATGAAATTCAGTTATTTTATCTTAGTTTGGTATTCTTTCTGAAAAGTAAATTATATATGGTCATAGGTACATTGCAGTATAGTTGACGACTATAGGCGATTTTCCCTTAAATCAATTTTTAGTGGTGCCCTTTGGCCTTTGCAATACTCCTTCCACCTTCTAGAGCCTTGTGAACAAACTTTGTCGATGTTGTCTATGCAATTTTGTGTTGGTATTCTTTGATGATATCTTGATCTACAACAAAACCTGGTATTCCCACATAGATCATGTCAATTGAGCCTTTTAACTCCTGTGGGACCACCAATTATTTCCAAAACATTCAAAATGTGCTTTTGGGGATTCCAAGGTTGAATATTTGGGTCACATTGTAAGTCAGGGTCGAGTATGTGTACATCCAAAGCAAGTTGTATCTATGTAATATTGATCCCACCCTAAGACATTGAAGAGCTTGCATGATTTCTTAGGACTTACAAGCTACCACAGGAAGTTTGTAAAAAATTATGGAAAATTAATGTGTCCCTTAACTTCACTGTTAAAAACAATTCATTTGTATGGAACAAGGTAGCCGAGAAATCCTCACCAAATTTAAAGGATTCCATGTGCACTACTCCAGTATTAACAATGCCATATTTTATTAAAACTTTTTTCCTAGAA
>ML792426.1:325209-359950 GCA_009831015.1 Picea engelmannii | reverse complement strand
GGCCATTAAAACCTCCTAGTCTCCTATATATACCAAGGAGACATTTTCATTTTGAATCATCTTGTACTTGAACATTTAAGTGGGGTAAAAGCAGGTTGCCCCCTCGAAGAGGCTTATTATCTGATATTATCTCTTTTTCAAGGTGTTGAGTACTTTTCTTGAGGTTTTTTTATGCTATATTGATGTTTGGTTCTTAACAGATATTGATCTTGTTCAAGTTGGAAACGTTTATGCATGTTAAGATCTTGTCAAGACCACTAGGGCATATTGATTGGATTTATATTATTGGAGATATAACTCATTAAAAGACATAGCCATTAGGGTTGTAGAAAATATTTCTTTTGCTTACTTATAACTCACATTTCAAACATCAAAAATTGCTAATAATTTGTCAGCATAATCTACTAGTCCTAGTGCATCTTTTGGGTGGATTTTTGGAAAGTTTTGGTGGCTTATTTTTCTGCAGTAACAAATTTTTTGATAAATCCATAAGGCTGAATAATATCTCTGCAGTACTTGTTTCTTACAACCTTGTTTCACTGCTAAATTATTGTGCTTTTATACTAGAGTTATACTAATTTTTAACGAGCCTGTCTCTTGCATCATTTGGTAGACTATTAGGAATTTTTTAGTAGCTCTAACAAATATTTACTTGTTTATGTGGTTTAAGGTTTTCAAGACTTTGAGTTCCCGTGGAAAGTGTTTGTACCTACCCAAGACATAAGAAAATCCAAGTGTATATATTGTCCACTTAACATATATCTTATACACTTGGATTTTCTTATGTCTTGGGTAGGTACAAACACTTTCCACGGGAACTCAAAGTCTTGAAAACCTTAAACCACTTCTAAGACATGTCATCAAATCCATATTCTACTTAGAAAATTGAACTATAGGGGCATCCATTCATAAGTATCAATTTCCGTCTCATTTCCCCCTGGGGTCACCCAGGATCCCCCCTTTGATGTGATAACTTCACCTCTAAAGTGATGGGAGTACATATCTAAGGAGAAAGTGGGTAGGTATTCTCCTATTTGTCTCCATATTGTGGTTTGTATTGGGATTTTCCCAACCAACACTTTGCGCAATAACATGTCCCAAATTTATTTTGTTGATTTGCAATGCATTACTTTGATAAATTATAATTATGATAGTACACACAAGAGACCTTCATGGATTTTGCATCATTTTCACTATCCTTTTTCCCTCCCGTATCTATTGGTGGATTTTTTGGGGCTATATAACCAGTCATGATCAATTTCCAAATATAAAAACCAAGGTCAATTATATATGTTCATTACCTTATACTCCTAAAGAAATAGTTTGTTTCATCAAACAATAGATCCTTGTTTGTGGAGTAGCCTTCCTTTCCCACCATGTGTGCTCTCGATATCTATCTTCCAGTGGTTAGACAGTTTCTGAAAAGAACCAACTCTAATACCAATTGTTGAGTACACACTTATACTGAGAGGGGGGAGTGAATCAGTATAAGGCTATTTTTTTCTTTCTAACATTCATAAACTATAATGAATAAATCACATAACTATAACAACCATATGACACAATATTTAACGTGGAAACCATTTCAGGAGAAAACCACAAAAAAATCTTTTTATTAATTTGTAGACACCAACCTATGGTTACAAATGTTTGTAGGAACTAACCTACTGGAGACACCAATCCTCATTGATTTTTGTAGGCGTTAGCACATATTCTTGTAGTGAAGTGTTTTCCCTTCAGTTTCGGCCTTTGGATGACCAAGTGTGATGAAGGGAGGCTTTAAAAACCCCACAATTGTGTTTCAACCAAAGTCAGGAGGCGTTCTGCTAAGGCGCGCATGTATCGGGACCAGGGAGAGTGCCACTTTGAGTACTTTGAATTCGAGAAAGGCGCATAGGAGATCTGGGCAATTAAACCAAAGGGATGCATGGCACACGATTAAGAATTTAGTGATTTCAGGGAATGGAGCAGTCAAAGGGTCGAGTCGCAAGGACTCACGAAGCGTGAAATCGTGAAATGATTTGAGTCGTCCTTCTCAGCAGGACGTGTGGCACACGATTAAGAATTTCATGATTTTGGGGAATGTAGCAGTCAAAGAACCAAATCATGAGGACTCGCGAAGCGCAAAATCGTGAAATGATCTGAGTCATCCTTCTCAGCAAGACGCGTGGCACACGATTAAGTATTTTGTGATTTCAGGGAATGGAGTAGTCAAAGGGATGAGTCACAAGGACTTGTGAAGCATGAAATCATGAAATGATCAGGGTTGTCTAATCAAAGAGGGGTGTGTTTCAGCTGATCCAAGCATCGTGATTTCGCAACTCAGGGTTTTGAGCATGGAATACCTCATGAGCTCGTGAAACGCAAAATTGCGATGCGCCTAAGAGTTGGGCTCATCATCTTAGTGTTTGATCACATGGGAATAAGGTCTAAAAAGAGGGGCTAGCGCTCATAACATAGCCGACATTTCGTATTGTCAGGAAAAATATTGTGGTAGTCCATTTTGAATCAGTTCCAACCGTTGATCCAGATGGGCCATTTCACGGAAACGAGCATCGGGATATTTGAAAACAAGGGGAGTGAGAACTCTCAAAATGCGAAATCCTGAAGTTTCATATGGATAGGCTCAAGGTCAGGCTATGCGGTCACGTGGGCTAATGAAAGGTGTTGCACAAGGGATCAAAGAGACTGATTTGGTTACAGAGAAAGAGCTTCCTGGCCTCGGGATACCAGAATTGACTCGAGAGAGTCGTGAGCCTACCTGGAGCATTCATGGGTGTTAGGGATCCATCTCGATCCTGATGCAGTTAGTTAATGGTGGTGGAAGAGGTAGTTGAAAACTCATTTCATCCCATAAATGAAAATCATGGAGGATCCAACCATGGAAAATAGAGTTGTCGGCCCGTGGTACCCCTGCGAGTGGTTTTTCCTGCAAGCCCATACCAATCTGAGATCATGTCTAACAGAATAATGCAAGTGCATCCTAACAGAGGAAGATGCAGATGCCAAGCCTTGAAAACAATGACCAAAGCATGCTTTTGTAGGGGGTCGAGTTACCTTGAGTATATATACTCAGTTTTTATATTTTGTAATGGTCGATGGTAGAGAAATTCTCCCGGAATTGTAAAGTTTTAATGAACTCTCTAGTTATTTGGTTATGTATATGCATTTGAGACTTCTTGTTTAATAACAACCAGCTTTCTTACTCACTCTTGCTTCCCTCTGATGTTGAAAGAATTCATGATTGACTGATTCAGTTGAATTATTGTGTTTGCATTATAATGAAAGTTTGATTATAGTGTTGTCATAGTTCCTTTCAGTTTCTTTGACATTTAAATTCGAGAATTTCTTGTTTTTAAATCGTTCCTCTTTGGGTTGCCTAAATAATTGATGTCCTCGATAGATATTTACATTTTCTCACCGAAGTCTCCCTCCTACTCACCCTTACTACAACTTACTATTTGAAGTTAAAATAAGACCTCACATACTTGTGCTTTCCAACCTAGTTTTCTGAGTTAGAATGATACCATATCGAGTCTGCATCCATTATACCACCTTTAAATATATTCGTTATGACATACAAACTTATGGGTATCAGGCTTATTTATGACGCAATCCAAAGGTGACTTCTGGTGATAACATTTAGGGAATCATTGTCAGGGATGAAATTGAAGATTTTTTCTGGGATTGAATGACAAAGCTTACTGGTTCTGAAGGTGCATCAGAACTTAGTACATTGATATTGTAATTATGCACCTGGAGACTCCACTGAGGTGACTCCACTGTTTCAGGTCCACTATTTCAGTGGAATTGCATCTGGCTACATCTGGTAGCCCCTGGGAGAACACAATGATCGAATCTAGTATTTGATGGTGAACAAAGAGCAGACACATTCATTTTGCATATCATTCACTTGGAAAATCCATGGTTAAAGAATCGATTAGCGACTCCACTAGTTCGAAATGGAAAAACTACTGGCTTGGAGGTTTTCTCCTTTTGATTTTTCTGTTGTTCCTAGTTTTCCTAATGTCGTCCCTACTCCAAATGAATGGGGTGATTATTTTCCCATATTTAGAGAGCGTAAAGAGGACAACCCTGCTCAACATCTTCATGAGTTTCATGAGATCATGCATCAGTGGGAGATACATTATGAGGATGTATTAATGAAAATTTTCTTGTTCTCATTAGCAGGGGATGTGCATGAGTGGTATCAATCATTGCCCCTCCTAGCATTGCCTCCCTGGAACAGTTTCATGCAGCCTTTAATAAGTATTGTCAAAGGTATTTTTCCTTTGAGTTTATCTGTCATAACTATTGTAAGGGATGTGATGGCCATGATCAAGATATGGTTGTTTCTTATGAAATATATGAATACGAAAGTTGCGAGGAGGAAGAAGATTCTTTGGGAGAAGTTATGGAACTAGTAAAATCTCTCACTGCCAAACTAGAAAGGTTGGAATCTGAAGATAGTGCAGAGGATTTTCCAGTCCTGGAGGCAAATTTTCTTGGTATCTCTTCTGAAGATGATAATGAATATTTCATAGTTGTTGAGGCTTTAGTTTCTGCCTCTGATGATCCTTCTATCTCAGATTTAAAGGAAGAATCCATTGTGAAAAAATATTGTTCTCTTTTTCTTCATGATATTTCCCATGATGTCTTTACATTTGGGATTGAAAATTAGGATCAGGATATTGTTCCATTTTTGCAATATGGAGGAGTTTTTTGCTCACCTGGCTTCGATGATTATTCTGGTGAGGAGAAGAAGAGCCCCACATCACAGTTTGTTGACCAAAGGAGCATCCAGCCTTTATATAACAACTACGAATCAGATTCTGAGCTAGATATGCAGGATTTCCAAGAACAGACTGCAGAGTCATATCCTTTGTTCAATAATGAAGAATATTACAAGGAAATCCTTCATCCTTGACCTACAGAAGATGTTGAGAAGCAGATTGAAGAGAAGATATTTCCCATGGGTCCTGTTTATGATGATTATGAGTCTGACCCTTGGGAAATCCATGAAGAAGAACTAGAGGAGCAACAGAAGGGGCGGTTTATATCATGTCCAGAGCCTATAAGTGAGTAGCCATCGTCTAAATCAGTCAGCCCGCATCAGCTTCTCATTCACCTGCACTCTCCAGAGACATTTAGCCATGTGTGAGAAGTTGTGTAGTAGAGGTGGTTGTCTGTTATAAATCTTCTAGAGTTTGTCGCTTGGCCTATGAGCTTGTGAAGGAATACATGGAGTTAGATTTCCTTCATGTTTTGAAGTTGCCCATCTTTATCCTGACCCCGACATTAAGAGGAAAGATGAAGAATGTAATTGTTCTGTTGTCACGGTTGCATTACCTATTATCAATCATCGACAGAGTGAAGGAGCTTCCATTTAGGAAGTTACTTGAGTCTATGGTGGAAATTTGCTTTCACCTAGCACCATGTATTAAAATCAATTAGTTTAGGACTATACATAAATAAGCTCCTTGGATCATGTGTGTTTTGTTTTGTTTTACTTATTGGCCTGTATTTTTTAGCAGGATGTTTGGGGGCTCGACTCCATAGCCTAATAGAAGGAAACTGGAACTACAAAAGGATATCTTAGAGCCTTGCAGGGAGGACTCTATCCCTTGTGGAGCCTAATGTTAGCACATATTCTTGCAGAGTGTTTTCCCTTCAGTTTCGTCCCTTGGATGACCAAGTGCAAGAAAGGGGGCCTTAAAAAACCCCACAAATGTGTTTCAACCAAATTTGGGGTACGTTCTGCTAAGGCACGCATGTATCAGGACCAGGGAGAGTGCCACTTCGAGTATTTTGAATTTGAGAAAGGCACGTAGGAGATCTGGGTGGTCCAACCAAAGGGACGCATGGCACATGATTAATCATTTCATGATTTCGGGGAATGGAGAAGTCAACGGGCTGAGTCATGAGGACTCGTGAAGGGAGAAATCGTGAAATGATCTGACTCATCCTTCTCAGTAGGATGCATGGCACATGATTAAGCATTTCGTGATTTCAGGGAATGGAGCAGTCAAAGGGCCAAGTCACAAGGACTCTCGAAGTGCGAAATTTCAAATTGATCTGAGCCTTCCTTCTCGGTAGGATGCGTGGCACATGATTAAGCATTTCGTGATTTTGGGGAATGGAGCAGTCAAAGGGCCGAGTTGTGAGGACTCGTGAAGAAAAAAATATTGAAATGATTACGGTCATCCAATCAAAGAGGGGCACGTATCAACTGATCCAAGCATCGCAATTTTACGACTCGGGGTTTTGAGCATGGAATACCTCATGAGCTCATGAAACACGAAATCACGATGCACCTGAGAGTTGGGCTCATGGTCTTAGAATCTGATCACATGGGAAGCGGGTCTAGAAATAGGGGATAATGCTCATCGCATAGCCGATGTTTCATATTGTTAGGGAAAATATCATGGCTGACCATTTTGAATCAAGTCCGATCGTTGATCTAGATGGTCCATTTCGCAGAAATGAGCATCGGGATATTTGAAAACAAGGGGAGTGAGAACTAACGAAATGTGAAATCCTAAAATTTCATATGGATAGGCACAAGGTTAGGGTGTGATTTCGTGTGGGTTGATGAAAGGAGTTGTGCAAGGGATCGAAGAGACTGAGTTGGTTACAAAGAAAGAGCTTCCTGGCCTCGGGATACCAGAATTAGCTCGAGAGAGTCATGAGCCTGCCTGGGGCATTCATGGGTATCAGGGATCCATCGCGATCCTGATGCAGTTAGTTAATGGTGGTGGGAGAGGTATCTAAAAGCTCGTTTCATCCCGTAAATGAAAATCATGGAGGAGCCAACCATGGAAAATAGAGTTGTCAGCCCGTGGTACCCCTACCAGTGGTTTTTCCTGCAAGCCCATACCGATTCGAGATCATGTCTGACAGAATAATGCAAGTGCGGCCTGACAGAGGAAGATCCAGATGCCAAGCCTTGAAAACAGTGACCAGAGCACGCTTCTTTAGGGGTCGAGTTGCTTTGAGTATATATACTCAATTTTTATATTTTGTAATGGTCGATGGTAGAGCAATGCTCCCGAAATTGTAAAGTTTTAATGAACTCTCTGGTTATTTGGTTATGTATATGCATGTGAGACTTCTTGTTTAATAACAGTCAACTTTCTTACTCACTCTTGCTTCCCTCCGATGTTGAAAGAATTCATGATTGACTGATTCAGTTGAATTATTGTGTTTGCATTATAATGAAAGTTTGATTATAGTGTTGTCATAGTTCCTTTCAGTTTCTTTGACATTTAAATTCGAGAAGTTCTTGTTTTTAAATCGTTCCTCTTTGGGTTGCCAAAATACTTGATGTCCTCGATAGATATTTACATTTTCTCACTGAAGTCTTCCTCCTACTCACCCTTACTACAACTTACTGTTTGAAGTTAAAATAAGACCTCACCTGCTTGTGCTTTCCAACCTAGTTTTCTAAGTTAGAATGATACCATCCCAAGTCTGTGTCCATTAGACCACCTTTAATATATTCATTATGACATACAAACTTATGGTTATCAGGCTTACCTATGGCGCAATCCAGAGGTGACTTATGGTGCTAACATTTATGGCGTCATTTTTGGGGATGAAATTGAAGATTTTCCCTGGGATTGAATGACAAAGCTTACTGGTTATGAAGGTGCATTAGAAATTAGTACATTGAGATTGCAATTGTGCACCTAGTGACTTCACTGTTTTAGTGGAATTGTGTCTGGCTACATCTAGTAGCCCCTAAAGAACACAAGGATCGAATCTGGTCTTTGATGGTGAACAAAGAATAGACACATTCATTTTGCATATCATTCACCTGGTGACTCCATGGTTAAAGAATCAATTGGCGACTCCACTGGTTCGAAATGGAAAAACTCCTGGCTCAGAGGTTTTCTCCTTTTGATTTTTTTGTTGTTCCTAGTTTTCCTAATGTCGTCCCTACTCCAAATGAATGGGGTGATTATTTGCCCATATTTAGAGAGCGTAAAGAGGACAACCCTGGTCAACATCTTCATGAGTTTCATGATCTCATGCATCAGTGGGAGATACATTATGAGGATGTATTATTGAAAATGTTCTTGTTCTCATTAGCAAGGGATGCACGTGAGTGGTATCAATCATTTCCCCTATTAGCATTTCCTCCCTGGAACAGTTTCATTCATCCTTTAATAAGTATTGTCAAAGGTATTTTTCCTCTGAGTTTAACTGTCATAATTGTTGTAAGGGATGTGATGGCCATGATCAAGATATGGTTGTTTCTTATGAAATATATGAGTATGAAAGTTGCGAGGAGGAAGAATATGCTTTGGGTGAAGTTATGGAACTAGTAAAATCTCTCACTGCCAAACTAGAAAGGTTGGAATCTGAAGATAGCGCAGAGGATCTTCCAGTCCTTGAGGCAAATTTTCTTGGCAGCTCTTCTGAAGATGATAATGAAGATTTCATAGCTATTGAGGAATTATTTTCTACCTCTGATGAACCTTCTATCTCAGATTTAAAGGAAGAATCCATTGTGGAAGAAGATTGTTCTCTTTTTCTTCTCAAGATTTCCCATGATGTCTTTGCATTTGGGATTGAAAATCAAGATCGGGAGATTGTTCCATTTTTGCAATATGGAGGATTTTTGTGCTCACCTGGCTTCGATGATTATTCTGGTGAGGAGAAGCAGAGCCCCACATCACAGTTTGTTGGCCAAAGGAGCATCCATCCTTTATATGACAACTACGAATCATATTTTGAGCTAGATATGCAGGATTTCCAAGAACAGACTACAGAGTCATATCCTCTGTTCAATAATGAATAATATTACGAGGAAATTCTTCATCCTTGGCCTGTAGAAGATGTTGAAAAGAAGATTGAAGAGCGGAGATTTCCCATGGGTCCTGTTTATGATGATTTTGAATATGACCCTTGGGAAAGCCATGAAGAAGAACTAGAGGAGCAACAGAAGGGGCGGTTTATATCATGTCCAGAGCCTATAAGTGAGAAGCCATCATCTAAAATCAGTCACCCTGCATCAACTTCTCATTCACTTGCACTCTCCAGAGACATTCAACCATGTGTGAGCAATTATGTTGCAGAGGTGGTTGCCTATTATAAATCTTCTAGAGTTTGTCACTTGGCCTATGAGCCTATGAAGGAATACATGGAGTTGTATTTCCTTCATGTTTTGAAGCCACCCATCTTTATCCTAACCCCAACATTAGGAGGAAAGATGAAGAATGTAATCATTTTTTTGTCACGGTTGCATTACCTATTATCAATCATTGACAGAGTGAAGGAGCTTCCATTTAGGAAGTTACTTGAGTCTATGGTGGAAATTTGCTTTCACTTAGCACCATGTATTAAAATCAATTAGTTTAGGACTATACATAAATAAGCTCCTTGGATCATGTGTGTTTTGTTTTGTTTTACTTATCGTCCTTTATTTTTCAGCAGGGTGTTTGGGGGCTCGACTCCATAGCCCAACAGAAGGCAACTAGAACTGCAAAAAGAGATCTTAGAGCCTCGCGGGGAGGACTCTATCCCCCATGGAGCCAAATGTTAGCACATATTATTGTAGGGGAGTGTTTTCCCTTCAGTTTCGGCCCTTGGATGATCAAGTGCGAGAAAGGGGGGCTTAAAAAACCCCACAAATTTGTTTCAACCAAATTCAGGGTGTGTTCTGCTAAGGCGCACATGTATCGAGACTAGGGAGAGTGCCACTTCGAGTATTTTGAAATTGAGAAAGGAACGTAGGAGATCTGGGTGGTCCAACCAAAGGGACACATGGCACATGATTAATCATTTCATGATTTTGGGGAATGGAGAAGTCAAAGGACCGAGTCACGAGGACTCGTGAAGGGAGAAATCGTGAAATGATCTAAGTCATCCTTCTCAGCAAGATGCGTGGCACACGATTAAGCATTTCATGATTTCAGGGAATGGAGCAGTCAAAGGGCCGAGTTGCAAGGACTCTCGAAGTGCGAAATTTCAAAATGATCTGAGCCTTCCTTCTCAATAGGATGCGTGGCACATGATTAAGCATTTCGTGATTTCAGGGAATGGAGCAGTCAAAGGGTCGGGTTGTGAGGACTCGCGAAGCGTGAAATCATGAAATGATCATGGTCATCCGATCAAAGAGGAGCACATATCAACTAATATTTTCATCGCGATTTTGTGACTCAGGGTTTTGAGCATGGAATACCTCATGAGCTCATGAAACGCGAAATCATATCGCACCTAAGAGTTGGGCTCATGGTCTCAGCGTATGATCACATGGGAAGAGGGTCTAGAAAGAGGGTATAACGCTCATTACATAGCCGACATTTTGTATTGTTAGGGAAAATATCATGGCTGTCCATTTTGAATCAAGTCCGATCGTTGATCCAGATGGTCCATTTCGCGGAAACGAGCATTGGGATATTTGAAAACAAGGGGAGTGAGAACTCTCGAAATGTGAAATCCTGAAATTTCATATGGATAGGCACAAGGTTAGGGCCTATAGTCACGTGGGGTGCTAAAAGGAGATGCGCAAGGGATCAAAGAGCCCAAGTTAGTTACAGAGAAATATTTTCCTAGCCTCGGGATACCAGAATTGACTTGAGAGAGTCGTGAGCCTTCTTGGAGAAATCATGGGTGGAAAGGCTCCATCCTAATCCTAATGAAGTTAGTTAATGGTGGTGGGAGAGGTATTTGAAGCCTCCTTTCATCCCGTAAATGAAAATCATGGAGGAGCCGACCATGGAAAATAGAGTTGTCATCTTGTGGTACCCCTGCGAGTGGTTTTTCCTGCAAGCCCATACCGATCCGAGATCATGTCTAATAGAAGAATCCAAGTGCGACCTGACAGAGGAAGATGTAGACGACAATCCTTGAACACAGTGACCAGAGCACACTTCTGTAGGGGGGTGAGTTACTTTGAGTATATATACTCAGTTTTTATATTTTGTAATGGTCGATGGTAGAGAAATTCTCCCGAAATTGTAAAGTTTTAATGAACTCTCTGGTTATCTGGTTATGTATATGCATTTGAGACTTCTTGTTTAATAACAGTCATCTTTCTTACTCGCTCTTGCTTCCCTCTGATGCTGAAATAATTCATGATTGACTAATTCACTTGAATTATCGTGTCTACATTATAATGAAAGTTTGATTATAGTGTTGCCATAGTTCCTTTCATTTCCTTTGACATTTAAATTCGAGAAGTTTTTTTGTTTAAATTGTTCCTCCTTGGGCTGCCGAAATACTTGATATCCTCGGCAGATCTTTACATTTTCTCCTCGAAGTATTCCTCCTACTCACCCTTACTACAACTTATTGTCTGAAGTTAAACTAAGACCATGCCTGCTTGTGTTTTCCAACCTAGTTTTTTGAGTTAGAACGATACCATCCTGAGTCTGTGTCCATTAAACCACCTTTAAATCTATTCATTGTGACATACAAACTTATGGGTATCAAGATTACCTCTGCCACAATCCAGAGGTGACTTCCAGTGCTAATAGTAGGCATTGACCTACAAGAGACATCGATCCATTATTTTTTTTGTAGGCACCGACCTATAGGATACATCGATCCCTTGTGTTGTTTGTAGGCACGGATTTATAGAAGACATCAATCCCCTCTATTTATTGTAGTCACCAACCTACAGGAGACACCAATACCCTCTACTATTTGTAGTCACCGACCTACAAGAAACACCAATCCCTTTTTCTATTTGTAGGCACTGACCTATAGGAGACACCGATCCCCTCTAATTTTTCTATATCACTCACTCCTTTTTCTTTCTCCAAATTTCTGCAATATATTCGCTACTTATTCTTTCACCAAATCACTCACTCCCTTTTTTCTTTCGCCAAATATGTAATGTGTTCACTACTTCTTCTTTCATTGTGCCTTCACCATATCTTCTTGATTCTTCTTCTACTTCTGCCTCAGATATTCCTTTACAAGTTTTTCTTGCTAGAACGACAAATCTATTTGTTAGAACACTAGATATGATCTTCACTAATATTTAATTGTCACTCCTTGAATGATATCCAATCATCACTTCTCAAATGGTATGCATAATAATATTAAATGTTCGCCCCCACATACATTTTTTCTCACAACCCTCTTCTCCATTTATACTTTACCATAAACTTTTCATGAAAAGTCATATTCATTTGAAAACTCATGACTTTTATTATATAATAATTAATTTTCCCCCTTTTTAAATTTTTAATTCACTTTTTAACATACCATGGGTAAAATCCCACCAAGGATTTTAAATCCATGTGCAAATACCATGTGCACTTTAAATTTTACCTTTTTTAATCCATTTTCATCTTTAATCCACTATTATGTAAACTCCACTTTCACTTTTACCTTTTTTTAATCCACATTCATGTTTACTCCACTTTTACGTAAACTCTAGTTCCACTTAACTTTTCCACTTTTGTATTTATTAAAGTCACAATTATATTTGAATACTTACTTACCTTTGACATCAATGCCAATAATTTATTCAACACTTGGAACAAATTCTCTCTCTTTCCATAAGTTAGTTATTTTTATGAAATTCAGTTATTTTATCTTAGTTTGGTATTCTTTCTGAAAAGTACATTATATATGGTCATAGGTACATTGCAGTATAGTTGACTACTATAGGGGGTTTTCCCTTAAATCAATTTTTAGTGGTTCCCTTTGGCCTTTGCAATACTCCTTCCACCTTCTAGAGACTTGTGAACAAACTTTGTCGACATTGTCTATGCAATTTTGTGTTGGTATTCTTTGATGATATCTTGATATACACAAAAACCTAGTATTCCCACATAGATCATGTCAATTGAGCCTTTTAACTCCTGTGGGACCACCAATTATTTCCAAAACATTCAAAATGTGCTTTTGGGGATTCCAAGGTTGAATATTTGGGTCACATTGTAAGTTAGGGTCGAGTATGTGTACATCCAAAGCAAGTTGTATCTATGTAAGATTGATCCCACCCTAAGACATTGAAGAGCTTGCATGATTTCTTAGGACTTACAAGCTACCACGAGAAGTTTGTAAAAAATTATGGAAAATTTATGTGTCCCTTAACTTCACTGTTAAAAACAATTCATTTGTATGGAACAAGGTAGCCGAGAAATCCTCACCAAATTTAAAGGATTCCATGTGCACTACTCCAGTATTAACAATGCCATATTTTATTAAAACTTTTTTCCTAGAATATGAGGCCTCGAGTAGAGATATTGGAGTAATGTTAATGCAAGAAGAACACCCCTTGGCATTCACCAGTGAGCAGTTGTGTGACCATGATTTGAGTAAATACAGATATGAGAAAGAGATGATGTTCATCATTAATGCAATTTAGACTCGATGCCCATATCTCATAGGGATGAATTTCCAAATGAAGACCGATCATCATAGTCTGAAGTGTTTTCTAAAACAAAGGTTATCATCACCAAATCAACATAAGTGGGTAACTAAGATGTTGTGGTATTATTACGATATTATATATAAAAAGGGTAAAGGAAATGTGGTGATTGATGCCTTATCCAAGCAATTTGAGGAGGATGGATCCTTCTTTGTCTTATCTTTACCCATTCTAGGTTGGCTCAAAGAAGCAAGTTAATAATGGATGGAAAATGACACTATAGTTAAACTCACCAAAATTCTTTGAGAATATCCCAACCCTTTTAAAAGGTATACATGACTTCAAGATACATTGAGGTATATAGGGTGCATTTTTTTGGTAAATAATTATACCCTAAAACAAAGGGTCTTAGAGGAATTTCATTCATCACCTATAGAGAATCACTCTGGCTTTCATAAAACCTATGATAAACCTAAGCACTCATTCTTTTGGGAAGGAATGAAAACAAACAACCAGTACTTTGTAGCAACTTTAAACACTTTTCAAAGAAACAAGGGTGAGACAGTGATGATGCTAGGGGCATTGCAACCACTACCAATCCCAACACATTTATGGAGAAACGTCTCTATAGATTTTAAAGTGGGACACCCAAGATATAGTAACAAATCAATGATCATGATGGTAATCAATCATTTTTCTAACTATGCTCATTTGTGTGCCTTATAGCATACATTGCCCCCTCTGTAGTGGCCCAAGTCTTCATGGATCAGATTTTTAAGTCACATGGCATGCCCACTTCACTGTCTCAGATCAAGACCCTACATTCACTAGAAAATTTTGGTAAGAAAGGTTTAAAATTCAAGGTACCTGCCTGAACATGAGCACGATGCATCATCCCCCATTAGATGATCAAATTGAAGTGGTCAATAACTTCTTACAAATCTATTTGTGATGTTTCGCTTCCAAAAATCCACACCAATAGGATTAATGGCTTCCCCTTGAAAAATGGTGGTACAATACCACTTATCACAGTGATACCAAAATGACACCATATGAATCTATCTATGGCCCAAAACCTTATCAGTGACTATGTATTTACTAGGCACCTCCAAGGTTCATGTAGTGTATAACACATTTCACACCAAAAAATCAATTCTCCACACATTTAAAAAGAATTTGGTTATGGCTCAAAATATAATGAAACAACAAGTTGACCAACATTGCTCAGAATTTTATTTCGCATAAGGGGATCATGTGTTTCTTCACCTTCAACCATGTAACAAACATCACTCAAAGATAAAATCCCCCATAAATTAGCACTAAAATTCTATGAACCTTATAAGAGCATCCAATGTTGCATTGGACAAGTGACCTATAAGGTGGCTCTTCCAACCTACTCCAAGATTCATCCGATCTTCCATGTGTCTAGTTTGAAGAAGGTTGTGGATCAAATTGCAAGGTTCCAAAAAAATTACTAGAACTTGATGAAGAAGGCTCCATTTGTCTCTAGTTGAAATCAGTATTCGATACCAGAGAGATTCAACTGCACCAACACATAGTTCAAGAAGCATTGATCTAGTGGAAAAATATGAAACCAAAAGATGCCACATGAGAACCAATAGTGATCCTGCAACAATTTTGTCATCTCCAACCTTGATGAAAACACCGTGTTTGTAGTGGGGGGACATGTTAGGTTCCTACCCTAACCTCTCTAGTTTAGGCTACCTAGGATTTAATCAATGGATGTATGTGTCCATCCTCTTTGAATAAGGTCCATTAAATAGTAGTGGATAGTTATTTTATGTAAAATAGTCCTCTTTATTAAATAAGACCCACTATACAGATGGTAATCATTAATGATGGGACCACAAGGAGTTAGGATTTTTCTATTGAGAATGTGTTTAAATATCTAGGGGGATATTAGATATTTTGTAGACTATTGTTGTAGTTGGAGTATTTCTCAATGAAAAGTTTCCTCACCTTGAAAGGTAAGTGAACATTGCTTCATTTCTTCTGATTATCATTATACAAGTGTATATTTCACATATGTTATTTGTCTCTTGTATCTGGTTTTTTGCATTCATAATCTCTATATACCTAATTTTTGTTTCAAGTATAAGGGTTAATAAAATATACAATTTATTGCAGAAAATACAAATGGAGATTATGAGGAGTATCAACTTCCGCTTGAAAATTTTGATGCTGCTAATTTTTTAAAGATGTCCTAACAATGATGGACACAACCATACACAACTTGCATGCTTCGAATTGTCAAATTGTTTGTCAGATGGAAATTTGAATTCCATCTTCTTGTGGATTCAATTTGAACTAAAATAGTGATCCATCCTTGCTATTGTGTACCAAGGGTATGGGTGGCTTTATGCTATGATGCCATGGAATTTGATGCAAAGAAGAAAATTTTATCTACAAAATCATCAAATTTTATGTATTTGTTTTAGTGAATTTGTGGGATTTATTTCTGAAATGTGGGATTAGAGAATGGATTCATGGAATTTGATTTCGATATATATAGTTTGATGGTATATTGGAATTGGAATTAGACAATGTTGTAGAAGTTTCATTGTATTATGCAAATTGGCAGAGCTTCAGAACAAGATTGATGGAATATATCATGCCACCATGTGACAACAAAGACTTACTTTTGGTGCCTGAGGCCATCGTGGGGTCATGGATGGTAGTATCGATAATGAGATGTTGTATTATATCATATTAATTCAACCAAATAGGTCACAAAATGTACCTAGGGTTAGTTATCATGACTTCTACTTCAGTTCAATTTATCTTAGGAATTTGTTGTTACTCGAACTTCAAGTAGTAATTTCCCTGGTTTTTCATTATTTTACAATGTTGTTAAATCCTATATGTTCCTTGTTAAATCATATTTTAGTGCTCATAAATAGAGTCTTTATGATCGACAATGCTTTTACATAATATGAATTAGTAACTGTCCTACCCACTCCATGTCATAGGTAGGTCGCACATCATCAGAATCCTAATTTCAAAAACAATTTACATTAGTACATCGATGATACTAGTAATCACAATGAAATTGGTTTGTTCAAATCACATTATACCCAACATTAATTATTACCGTCGTTGACCCAGGATTGTGACTAGAAGATGGCATGTTACTATTGACAGCATAAAGCAGTTGTCCATTTTCATTTACCAACTGCTTGCGGCATGTTGCTCCTGATAAGAGATTCCTATGTTTTTTAATTGGTGGAATATTATCTGCATATGAACTCGATTCTTAATCAGGATCCCAAAAATTTGGATACATTTTTATTCAGATTGACAAGGATAAAAAAATTAAATTGAATTAGATAATCAAAATATAAATAAAATATGAACTTACTAGAGATGGAAAGGGAGAAATCCATGATGGACTTTGAGCAATATGGAACGGATAGAATTTGAAGAATTCACCATTTGATATTATAATCTTTTCTCCTTTCATTTGAGCAAAATAAACAATAAATTTTTAAGAATAAAGTGACTTTAAGTGGAAAAAGTATACTATGGAGTACTGCAAGTCATGTGGATGCATCCTAAAAGATAAATTAAGATGAATATATTGTTTTGTGTGAAAATAAAAATCCAAATAACTTTGAAATCATAATGGTGTGCTTATTTAAACAACATGCATTGGTTCCTATATAACAATATAAAGCATCAAGAAATTTATTTACGAGTCGCACCAGTTCGTAAATAAATAAAAAAGAATTATATGATATCTAAACTACAGGAAGCATTTCCATAGAAATAGTCAATGAGACCTGTCAGAATTGCAATAGCAAAAACATACAACAACAAAAAAGAATCATTCAAAGAGTAATATTACTAAAAATGTTTTTCTAGAATATGTATATATTACTACAAACCATTTCTTTATTAAAATCAATTTCGTTATATTTAGTTTTCATATATCAATAAAAAAATATTTTTTTGTCATGTTACTTTTTTCAGGAAGATTTTGAAAATCCCAAAGGATCAACGGGATGATATCCAAAATATGCCAGTAGGAGTGTCGAAAAAAGTGTACAAGGAGATGGTAAAAAAAATGGACATAATTGTGTTGCAGGAGGAGCCATCTAAACAACAACATGCTTCAAATGTATGAAATCATTGGAATTTTCTATTAGGTAGATATAAATAAATAATTTAGAATTAAATATTAGTTTTCAAGTATTTTCTTGCAGAAAAGAAAACAAAATAGAACCCATTCAGCAAATAAAACATGATGACAAGGAAGAAAAGGGTTGATAGCAAAGTTTGTGAGTAATTGTTATTTCCTTATAACATTAGCTTAAGATTTCATTTTTGTATATTTTAATTTGTTTTACAACAACCATCCTTGAATGTCTTCAAATAGGTGCTAACATACAAAGAAGAGTCACCACAAGAATTGATTGACATTAGGTTAAGTAAGGGTTGTGAGTATATGTCATCATATCAAAAATTAATTGTGGAATTTGCAAGTATCTTATGTTGTTTTAATTCTCTCATTTTATAATTATTGGAACAAAAAAAATCTTTTATATTAAATCTATAATTTATTATGGGGTATAAAACTTGCAGGAAACAAAGTATGGAAATGTGCCAACAGAAGAGTTGTTGACAGAAGCCATGAGATTTGGTTTTGAAAAAATGTGTGTCATTCAGGACTCAATTCTTTCTATGGTATGTCGCTTTTCAATTTACATTCATGTATATTATTTATTTCAATTTTCATTATTCTCACCAATGTAGATACACTCATTACACTTTATTTTTATTTTTGTAGATGGAATCATTTGAAGAAGAGGAAAACAATCGAGACAATCAACAAAACATTCGACCAAACAACTCAAGTCATGGAAGTAGCTCGAGCACTGAAAACAGCTCCAGAGAAGAATGATGATCAATATATTTGGATATAAATGCAAGCTGTTGTATTTTTTGAAATAATTGTCTATGAAAATCAGACATTTTGTTTAATGTAATGGACATAGAGTCTCAATTGAAAGACAAGGGGTTACCAATAAGTGTCGACCAATTTTGTATGACAAAGAGCCTATTATTCATATATAACAAAATATATTTTATTTCATTCTATTGCATTGTACAATGTTGTTGTGAAATGTTACAACGAAGATTAAATATATGGATGATTAAATAGTATAATGAAGAGATGTGAAATATGATGATATAAAAAAATAATGCAAACATCATATCCAAATGCACTAATCACAATTTAATTTATATGAATACTATTATAAGATATATGTCAATTTTTTATGAACAATGGAATTAAAAAAAAAAAAAATTGTGCATTGTCACAAGTCAGTGTTTCTAAAAAGAGAAAATGTGCAAGATACCAGATCTAATAAATACACAGAACAAAAATAAAATGCTAGGAATGGCAGAATAACAGTAATATAACTAGCATAATCATCAACAATAACACATAAATAATATGAGAACAACAACTGAAATAGCACTTTGATTTAGAAAGCAATGTTCACAGGCCTCTTCGAGGGGGCAACCTCCAGTTGAGCAGCGCTCTGTTACAATAATCTCCAAGCTAGGGTTTTCATACCCTCGACCCTTATTTATACTAAATATGTCTATTAAGAGAAGCATCTAGAGGACGATCCTTCTAGAAGCAGAAGCTTCTATTAGGTCTTCTTACATCCACCTTATTCTATTTTATTGAAAGGCCTTATTAATATTGACCTTTATTACATCCGAATACATTGATCTACCTATGTGTGGGTTAGAACCTTAACAAAGTGACAACCGGTGTGTTTAATGATAAACAACACCGGTGCATTTCAAGATACAAAGTACTGGTGCCACAACTAAATTCGCACCAGTGATAATATACAAGGATCCAACACCGATATTAATATTATTTTAACCAAGAATTATCATAATAAAAAACCTTTATTGGTGTGTTTAATTAATAAACACATTGGTGCTTCTATATCGCACTTTCACCTCGGTGCATTATAAATATAATGCACCGATAGGGTTTGTTTTTTAATGCATTGGTGATGGTGTAATAGATTCATTCAGTGCCTTATTCTTATAAGGCACCGATGCGTTATTACTTATAAGATCATTGGTGCCCCAATCATTTTTGGACAGCCCCGGTGCTTTCTTGTAATGTTAAGCATTGGTTCTTTAAGTTATAAAACGCATCGATACTTGGTATCATAGATTCCACTGTTCTGTTTTTTAATTAAAGAATTGGTGCATTGTTTTGTATAAACGTGCCAGTGCCCCAATATTTTAGGACTAGCCCAATACTTTTTGTGTAATGTAGGCATTGGTGCTTTATGTTTGAGAACGCACTGGTGCATATAGACCCTGAAGTGCACTGAATAGATAAACATGCTCCACAACCTCCTCCCCCCTAAGTTTTTTTTAGTTATAATGAAGTTCAATTATAATCTCCGCAAAAACATCCACTACCAAAAATGAATGTTTTCGCAAAGGTTTTTTTGACAAATTTTGTCAATTTTGTAACACTAAAAACCTTCGCTATAACCTCCACTAGAGGGTATTTTCCTAGTAGTACGGGGTCGAGACTCATAAAAAAATGGCGCCTCCACATACATGGCTGGCCTAACAAAACATCGCTGAATTCCAGTGGGGAAACATCACACGGTACCTCATCCTTGAAGGGATTGATGCCATATGGCAGGCGACACTGTTGGCTGACACAAAGATCTTGTCCATGGCAGAGCCATACAATGTTGTATGGTTGTGGGTGTGGTGTGTTATGGATTCTGCTATCAACATAAAATTCAATGGTGTTCCCTTCACCCAAATATATGAATGGAAAAGGCACTCCACCTCCTCAGAATCCTCTAGTTCTTCTGGTTGGATTGTTGTGATCGTGACAGTAGCAGTGGGTTATGCATCAATTATCTGTCTCCTTTTATTATTGTATGAGTCGGAGTCTGAGTCGGGGCTTATATCTATTTCTTGAGCTCAGCTACCAATTATTGTTTCGAGTGACTTCATCAGTGTTGTGCCAAGGTATATTTTGGAAGTCACACCACTTCCCAGTGTCTGTCTTCGTCTTCTCATTGCCCTTGTTTTCCTGTGTCTTGGACTAGCTATCTTGAGGTTGAATATTATGTGAGTTAGAGATTCCTTTACCATACTTTGGTTGTTGCAGTTTTGCAGACACAAATTCTCGCTTGTTCTTCTTCTTGAATTTCTAATCAATTTTGATAGCATATCTATAAGCATCTCCCAGTGATGAGACGTCTAGAAACTCCATTTCGGTTTGGATGTACCTTTGTAGAGCCCCACGGTATTTCATAACCAAATGATGCTCATAGTATTTGATACCCATATTGGTGTGCAAGGCATGGAAGGTATTTGTGAACTCTGGCACTGTTTGGTCCTGATTTTGATGCAATGTGGTCGATCTCATGTATCGGTCATCATATTTTCCCACAGGGTAATAATTCTCCTTGATCGCATCCATAAAAAAATCACAAGTGGGATTGGCCCCAAATATTCCATAATTTTCCATGGAATTTTTCTCCCAACAATTTTCCCACCAATGTTTTACATGGGGGTGAGCTTTAAGGAGCGCAAAGGTGATCTTTTCTCTATCGGAAAAATTGTGAACAGAGAAATAATCTTCTAGCAAATTTAACCATTTTTCCAAAGAATCTGCATTGATATGAACTTTAAATACGGGAATATCAAAATTAAATTCTAACTTGAATGGGGTAGTGTCTCAAAAGCAACTTCTTGATGAATACGCACATGTTATTGTCGGCAATCGTTGAAGGATTTGGGAAAAATTCTCCAACATCTCATTCCTCTATTGCGTGAGGGCTTCCGTGAGCGACAACTTGATAGGATATTTTTCTCACTCATTCCTATTATCTTCCACCAAATGAGGATGCTTGGGTTGGTGAGAGTGGTTGTCCTCAAGATAAAATAGTTCAAGACCCAAATCTCTATACCCTGACCTCATCGGGGACATGCACTAAGAAATGATGAGTAGCTTGTTATTATACAAATGATCCAAATTATTTTTAGAATGAAATGAAGGAAGAGATATAACAATGAAATATACAGAGATATTTCGAGATACACAGAAATATTGCAATAATCATAGAGATACAATAATTCATAACTTTTATTAATGAGAGAATGTATAGAAACAGTAAAATTACAGAGTGAATGACTCGCTAGAATGGTGGAAGCTTATCTCTGAGAAGAGATGTGATGACTACCCTCATTCGCAAGAAGATGATGATGTTTACATTGAGGTTTTAGAGTCCTTTTTAACATAAATAAAATCCAAAACCCTAACCCAGGAAGATGAAACGCCAAAAGGTTTGTGGGCCTCGATGGGTATAGTTGGTATGTCAACTTCCCAAGTGTGTAACGTTTGCATACAATGTTCGTTTGGGGTGTTCTATACCTCGTCGGAAAGGTATATTTGAGGATTACATATTCTGTTTGTTCCAAATGATGACTTTAAATAATAGTTGGGTGTTTTTGTTCCCAAAAAACATCGTTTAGGGCCTCGAAACGCCCCCGGAAGTTTAGGACCCGAAAAACCATAGAAAACTACCAAGGTGAAAACCCATGCTTTAAGCCAGTGGAATAGGTGGGTGGCCACCAATTTCCACTAGGATCAAGCCTCCCCCTTAGGAAGCAATGTTTTCCATTGCGTCAATTCCTCGGGGAAGATTTTGTTGAATTTGTACCTTGGTGAGAGGCTTGCCTTGCTGAAGAAGCTACCCTACTTAGCTTGTTAAAGGTTTTTATGAACCTGTTGTTGGAGGGGTTGGATATTTTTTACCAATTTGGTTGCATGATATTCATGAGTGCAGTAGGACTCTGTTGGTGAAGATGCAACATGAATAACATGAAGGGACTTATCATAACTTGGTATGACTGGAAAGTGTGGAGGCACCCCCGTATGTGTAGTAGGAATATCTTGGTGTTATTATACAATATTGTTGATATGATTTTTCTTGAAAGAAGGTTATTGGGTTGATGCTATAGTGATTGTAGTTTCCTTCTCTTCTGAACAGGTTGTGAAGAGGCTAAATTTTGTGGAATGAGAGATTACTTTGCGACATATTTTTTTTGATACAATAATAGGAACTACCTCTAGTGATCCAGGTGGATATCGGTGGCCACCCACCTTTTCCAACTGGATCAAAATAGTTTTCTGGCAAATTTGACAATTTACTATTTTTAGCAGTTTTTAACTTCCAAGGCCATTTTGAGGGCCCAAATGAAGGTTTTTAGAGATATAGGTTCTCCATGATATTCAAAGGCATAATTGAGCCCCCAAAATGAATCACCTCAATGATACCTTTCCAACAAGCTATCACACACCTAAAATGGAGATTGTATGCAAAAGTTACGACCCCGGGAAGTTGATGTACTCACTTACCCAAACGGGGCCCACATGACTTTTGGCGCTTCATCTCCTAGGGTTAGGTTTTTGGATGTCTAGGGTTTTTGGCATTCCCATTTATTTTAAAAATTCCTTCAGATCCTCATTGTAATCATCTTATTGTGAATGCGAGTAGCCGTCACATCTCTTCTTCGAGATAAGTTGTCACCATTCTAGCGAGTCTTTCACTCTGTATTTTTACAGTCTTTGTACATTTATTTCATTAATAGAAATCATGTATTATTGTATATCTGTGTTTATGGTTGCATCTCTGATACATTTCTGTTATATTATTGAATATCTGCGATATCTTTGTGCATTTCTTTGTTATATCTCCGCTCTCATTTCGTGCCGAAAATAATCTGGATCAGTGGTATCAGAGCATGTTGCTCTTGATCGTTTTTTCAGTGCATGTGGCCGACAAGGTCCGAGTATAGAAAGTTGGGTCTCAATATTGTCTCTCTTGAATATAATTGCTCTCGTACACCCAAGAAACCCTCAATGGTGGAAGAAAAGAAAAACGATGGAGCAGACGATCCTATTTTGTTGCTTGAACAAGCTCTCACGCGATAGAAGGATGAAATGATGGAGAATTTTGCACACATCCTTCAATGCCTACTGATAGCATCAGGTGCATCATCATCAAATGGCCACTTTGGAAGCACCTCACCTTTCAAGGTACAAGTTAATTTTGATATTCTTGTATTTGAAGGACAGATAGATGCAGAAGCCCTAGAAAAATGGTTAACTCTACTAGAAGGTTATTTCTTTGTTCACAATTTTTCCAACAAAGAAAAGATCACCTTCAAACTCCTTAAGGCTCTCCCTCATGTCAAACATTGGTGGAAAAATTACTGGGAGAAAAGTTCCATAGAGGAGTCTGGAATATATGGGGCTGATCCCACTTGGGATTTTCTTGTGGATGCGGTAAAGGAATAGTATTACCCTGTTGGCAACTATGAGGACCAGTACATGAGATGGACCACACTACGATAAGAGAGGGGCCAAGCATTTCTGGAGTTCACCAATACCTTCCATACCTTGCACACCAAGCTGGGTATCAAAGACTCCGAGCGACATTTGGTTCTGAAATACCGTGGGGCTTTACACAGATACATCCAGACTGAAATGGATTTTCTGGACATCCCATCACTCAGTGTTTCTTATCAATATGTTGTTAAAATTGAGAAGAAATTTAAGCACCAGAACAAATGAGAATTCGGGTCTGCAAATCTGCAACAACCAAAGTATGACAAAGACGGCCCTAACAAACAGTCTCCTGAAAACCACTCCAAGATAAAGGAAAAGAAGGGTCACGGGAAGACAAAGGACACGGAAAAATGGTGTGATTTCCACAAAATCCCCTGGCACAACACCGATGAATGTTGCTCAAAACAGTCATTGGTGGCTGAGATCAAAGACAAGGAGTCGAACCCTGATTCAAAATCTGATTCTGAAAATACTGGTAAAGAACAGATCATTGACGTAGACCCCACTGCTATTGTCACGACCACAGCAATTCAAACAGAAAAACCAACAGATCCTGAAGAGGGGGAGCACCTTTTTCATTCACATATTTGGGTGAAGGGAACCCCGCTGCATTTTATTGTTGATAATGGAAGCTAGAAAAACCTCATCTCAGCAGAGGTCATCAAACAGTTGGGATTGTCAACAACACCACACCCGTAGCCATACAACATCGGGTGGATTCGGTAAGGAAAAGATCTCCGTGTCAGCCAACAGTGTCGATTTTCATATGGCATCCAACCCTTCAAGGATGAGGTATTATGTGATGTTTCCACACTGGATGTCTATGATGTTCTCTTGGGCCAACCATATATGTGGAGACACCATGTTGTTTATGAGTCTTGACCCCGTAGTGTCGTTGTTACTTTGGGGGGTCATCTCTACAGAATACCAGAGGTAGTTCCAACTATGGTTCCACCTAAAAAGTGTTGCAAGGTAGTATCTCATACTGCAAAATTCAGCTTCTTCACAATCTGTTCAAAAGGGGAACATAAGGACACTGCAACCACTACAGCTTCTCCCCAAGCACCTTCTATCCAACATAAACAAGTAGAAAAGGTTGTGGAAAAGCACAAAGATTCCTTCTGCACACTGTCCTGTCATATAGCCCGACTTGTTGAATAGCCTTAGCCTCAACAGGTTCATGACATACTTTCACAAACTAAGCAACACGACATCTCCAGCAAGGCAAGTAGCTCACCAAGATGCATATTCAGTAAACGCTTTTCCCTTTCCCTCATGAAATCAAAACAATGGATACCATTGCTTCCTAAGGAGGGAGGATTTTGGTGGCCACCCACCTTTTTTGACTGGCTCAAAACAATTTTCTGGCAAATTTGTCAATTTACTATTTTTAGCAGTTTTTAACTTTCGGGGCCATTTTGAGGGCCCAAGTGAATGTTTTTCAATATTGAGGTTCTTTATTATATTCAAATGAATAATTTATCCCCCAAAATTAATCTCCTCGATTATACCTTTCCAATGAGCTATCACACGCCTAAAACGGAGATCGTATGCAAAAGTTACGACCCTGGGAAGTGGATGTACTCACTTACCCAAACGGGGCCCACATGAATTTTGGCGCTTCATATCCTAGGGTTAGGTTTTTGGATGTATAGGGTTTTTGGCATTCTGGTTTATTTTAAAAAGGCCTTCAAAGCCTCATTGTAATCATCTTCTTGTGAATGCGAGTAGTCGTCACATCTCTTTTAGGAGATAAGTTGTCGCCATTCTAGCGAGTCTTTCGCTATGTATTTTTACAGTCTCTATACATTTCTTTCATTAATATAAATCATGTATTATTGTATATCTATGTTTATGGTTGCATCTCTGATACATTTATGTTATATTATTGAATATCTGCAATATCTCTGTGCATTTCTTTGTTAAATCTCCGCTCTCATTTCGTGTCGAAAATAATTCGGATCATCTGGTATCTTGTAGGGATGACCCCCCAGAGTAACAATGATACTACAGGGTCAAGAATCATAAATAGCATGAATCCTCCCCATATATGGTTCTCCTAACAAAACATCACATAATACCTCATCCTTGAAGGGCTTTATGTCATACGACAGGTGACACTGTTGGCTGACACGAAGATCTCGTTCATAGAGGAGCCATCCAATGTTGTATGGTTGCAGGTGTGGTGTTTTTGGAAAATCCAACTGCTTGATGACCTCTACCAAGATGAGGTTCTTCTGGCTTCATCTATCAACAATAAAATGAAACGGGGTCCCCTTCACCCACATCTGTGAATAAAAAAGGCACTCCACCTTCTCAGGATCCTCTGGTTCTTCTGGTTGGATTGTTGCGGTCACTATAGTAGAAGTGGGTTCTACATCAATTATTTGTCTCCTTTTATTGTTGTCTAAATCAGAGTCTGAGCCAGGTCTCGGCTCTGTTTCTTTGATCTCATCTACTAATGACTATTTTGAGTGACATTTATCACTGTTGTGCCAAGGGATTTTGTGGAAGTTGCACCACTTCCTAGTGTCCTTCTTCATCTTCCCATTTCCCTTATTTTCCTATGGATTGGACTAGTTATCTTGAGGTTGATTGTTCTGTGAATTAGGGATGCATTTAACATACTTTGGTTGTTGCAGGTTCGCAGACCCAAATTCCTGCTTGTTATGTTTCTTGAATTTGTGCTTGTTTTTGACAACATATCTATAAGTGGCTCCTAGTGATGAGATGTCCAAAAACTCCATTTTGGTTTAGATGTACCTATGTATAGCCCCACAGTGTTTCAGAACCATGTGTCACTCATAGTCTTTGATACCCAGTTTGGTGCACAAGTTATGGAAGGTATTTTTGAACTCCTCCACTTTTTGGTCTCATTTTTTATGAAGTGTGGTCCATCTCATGTACTAGTCATCATAGTTTCCCATAGGGTAATATTGCTTCTTGACCACATCCATAAAAAAATACAAAGTGGGATCGACCCCAAATATTCCAGAATCCTCTTTGGAATTTTACTCCCAGCAAGTTTCCCACCAATGTTTGACATGGGGGAGAGCTTTAAGGAGCGCAAAGGTGATATTTTCTCTGTTGGAAAAATTGTGAACAGAGAAATAAACTTTTAGAAAATTTAACCATTTTTCCAAAGCATCTACATCGATCTGACCTTCAACTACGGGAATAGAAAAATTAAATTGTACCTTGAATGGGGTAGCATCTCCAAAGAGACTGCTCGATGAAGACACAACTGTTATTGTCGGAAATCATTGAAGGATTTGGGAAAAATTCTCCAACATCTCCTTCCTTTGTTGCGCGAGGGATTCACCGAGAAACAACTTGATGGGATATTTTTCTCACTCATTCCTCTTATCTTTCACCATGTGAGGCCACTTGGGTTACAGAGAGTGGTTGTTTTTAAAACAAACTAGCTCGATACCCAACTCTCTATACCATGACCGCATCGGGGATATGCACTAAGAAATGAAAAGGAGTAGCATGCTTCGATACCACTGATCCAGATTATTTTGAGAACAAAATGAAGGAAGAGATTTTAAAATGAAATATACATAGATATTACCAGATACAAATAAATATTGCAATAATCACAGTGATATGAAAAAAATTGGACATTATCATGCCCAAAAAACGTTGTTTAGGGCCTCAAAACGACCCCAGAAGTTCAGGACCTGAAAAAACATAGAAAACTTTCCAAGGTGGAAACCCATGTTTTGAGCCAGTGGAATAGGTGGGATGCCACCGATTTCCTCTTGGATCAATCCTCCCCCCTTAGGATGAAATGGTATCCATTGCATCAAGTCCTCGGGGAAGATTTTATTGAATCTAAACCTTGGTGAGCGACTTGCCTTGCTGAAGAAGATGCCCTACTTATCTTGTTGAAGGTTGTTATGAACCTGTTGTTGGAGGGGTTGAATATGTTTAACCAATTTGGTTGCATGATCTTCCTGAGTGTGGGAGGACTCTATTTGTGCAGCATGAAAAACATGAATGAATTTATCATAACTTGGTTTGACTGGGTAGTGTGGAGGCACCCCCATAGGTGCAGTAGGAATATCTTGATGCTCTTCTAAAATCTTGTTGATCTGCTTCTATTGGATATAAGTGTCTTGGTCGAGGCTTCAGTGGTTGCAGTGTCCTTCTCTTTTGACTATTTTATGAAGAGGATAAACTTTGCGGTATGAGAGATTACTTTGCAACACTATTTTTTTTGTATAGTAGTCAGAACCACCTCTGGTATCCTGTAGGGATGACCCCCCAAAGAAACAATGACACTACGGGGTTGAGACTCATAAAAAACATGAAGTCTCCACATATATGGATGTCCTAATAGAACATCATATACATCCAGTGGGGAAACATCACATAGTACATCATCCTTGAAGGGCTTGATGTCATATGACAGGAAACACCATTTGCTGACACAAAGATCTCATCCCTAGCGGAGCCATCCGATGTTGTATGATTGTGGGTGTGGTTTTGTCAGAAAATCCAACTTCTTGATGACTTCTGCTAAGATGAGGTTCTTTTGGCTTCCACTATCAACAATAAAATGAAACGGGGTCCCCTTCACCCACATCTGTGAATGGAAAAAGTGTTCCGCCTCCTAAGGATCCTCTAGTTCTTCTGATTGGATTGTTGCAATCACTAAAGTAGCAATGGGTTATGCATCAATTATATGTATCCTTTTATTATTGTTTAAATTTGATTCTTAGTTGGGGCTTGACTCTGTTTCTTTGAGCTCGGCTACCAATGACGCTTTGAGTGACCTTAATCGATGTTGTACCAAGGTATTTTGTGGAATTCTCACCACTTCCCAGTGTCCTTCTTTGCCTTCTCGTTTCCCTTATTTTCTTGTGGATTGGACTAGTTGTCTTGAGGTTGACTGTTATATGAGTTAGGGATGCATTTACCATACTTTGGTTGTTGTGGGTTTGCAAACCCAAATTCATGCTTGTTCTGTTACTTGAATTCCTGCTCAATTTTGACAACATATCCATAAGCGACTACCAGTGATGAAATGTCTAGAAACCCCATTTCGGTTTGGATGTACCTATGTAGGGCCCCATGGTATTTCAGAACTATATGATTCTCATAGTCTTTGATACCCAACTTGGTGCACAAGGTATGGATGATATTTGTGAAATATGGCACTGTTTGGTCCCGCTTTTTATGCAGCATGGTCCATCTCATGTATTGGTCATCGTATTTTCCCACAGGGTAATATTTCTCCTTGACCGCATCCATAAAAAAATCACAAGTGACCTCAGCCCCAAATATTCTAGACTTATCTATGTAATTTTTCTCCTAGCAAGTTTCCCACCAATGTTTGACATAGGGGAGAGATTTAAGTAGCGCAAAGGTGATCTTTTCTCTATCATAAAAATTGTGAACAGAGAAATAACCTTATAGCAAATTTAACCATGTTTCCAAAGTATCTGCATCGATATGACCTTCAAATACAAGAATATAAAAATTAATGTGTACCTTGAATGGGGTAGCATCTCCAAAGCGACTGCTTGATGAAGACGTGCATATTATTGTCGAAAATATTTTAAGCATTTGGGAAAAATTCTCGAACATCTCATTCCTATGTTGCGCGAGGGCTTCCACGAGAAACAACTTGATGGGATCTTCTGCTCACTTGTTCCTCTTCTCTTCCTCCATGGGAGGCCACTTGGGTTGGAGAGAGCAGTTTTCCTCAAGAGAAACTATCTCAATACCCAACTCTTTATACCAAGACCTCGTCGGGGACATGCACTAAAAAACGACAAGGAGTAGCCTTCTCTGATACCATCCATCTAGATTATTTTGAGAATGAAATGAAGGAAGAGATATAACAATGAAATATACTGATATATTGCAATATACATAGAAATATTTCAATAATTATAGAGATACAGTAATGCACAATTTTTATTAATCAGAGAATGTACAGAAACTACAAAATTAAAGAGTGAAAGACTCGCTAGAATGGTGGCATCTTATCTCTGAGAAGAGATGTGATGGATAACCTCATTCACAAGAAGATGATGATGATGATTTCAATGAGGCTCTAGAGGATTTTTTAACATAAATAAAATCCAAAACCCTAAGCCCGGAGGATGAAACACCAAAAGGTTTGCGAGCCCCGGTGGGGGTAGTTGGTATGTCAACTTCCCAAGGGTGTAAATTTTGCATACAATATTTTTTGGGGGAGTTCTATACCTCATAAGAAAGGTCTAGCCGAATAATACATACTTCGTTTGGCCTATATGATGCCTCCTAATATTATTTGGGTGGTATTGTGCCCAAAAAACATCGTATAGGGCCTCAAAACGCCCCCGGAAGTTCAAGACTCGAAAAACCGTAGAAAATTGCCAAGGTCGGAACCCATGCTTTGAAACAATGGAATATATGGATGTCCACCGATTTCCACTAGGATAAATCCTCCACCCTTAGGAATCAAGTGTCTCAATTGTTCCAAGTCCCTAGGGAAGCTTTTGTTGAATCTGGACCTTGGTGAGCAGATTTCCTTGCTAAAGGAGCTACCTCGATTAGATTGTTGAATTTTGTTATGAACCTGTTGTTCAAGGGGTTGGATATATTTAACCAATATAGTTGCATGATCTTCCTGAGTACGGGAGGACTCTGTTGGTGAAGATTCATCATGAAGAACATGAAGGGATTTATCATAACTTGATTTGACTAGGCAGTGTGGAGGCAACCCCATAGGTGTAGTAGGAATATCTTGGTGCTCTTCTATAATATTGTTGATATTCTTTTGCTGGATAAAAGGGTCTTGGGTTGAGGCTGCAGTGATTTCAGTTTCCTTCTCTTCTGACCAAGTTGTGAAGAGGCTAAATTTTGCGGTATGAGAGATTATTTTGTGGCACTATTTTTTCGGTATAGTAGTCGGAACTACCTCTAGTATCCTGTAGGGCTGACCCCCCCAGAGTAACAATGATGTTACGAGGTTGAAACTCATAAATATCATGATGCCTCCCCATATATGGTTGGATAAATAGAAAATCACAAACTTCTAGTGGGGAAACATCACACAATACCTTATCCTTGAAGGGCTTGATGTCGTATGATAGTGACACTGCTTGTTGACACGAAGATCTCATCCCTGGCAGAGCCATACGATATTGTATGTCTATAGTTGTGGTGTTGTCGACAAATATAACTGCTTGATGACCTCTAATGAGATGATTTTCTTCTGGCTTCTGCTATCAAAAATAAAATGCAACGAATTCCCCTTCACCCACATCTTTGAATGGAAAAGGCACTCCGCCTCCTCAGGATCCTCTGGTTCTTCTGGTTGGATTGTTGCAGTCACGAGAGTAGAAGTGGATTCTACATCAATTATTTGTCTACTTTTATTGTTGTCTGAATCAGAGTCTGATACAAGGCTCGACTTTGTTTCTTTGATCTCGGCTACCAATGACTATTTCGAGAGACATTCATCGGTGTTGTGCCAAGGGATTTTGTGGAACTCACACCACTTCCTAGTGTCCTTCTTAGTCTTCCAGTTTCCCCTATTTTCCTATGGCTTGGACAAGTTTTATTGAGGTTGACTATTCTGTGATTTAGGGATGCCTTTACCATACTTTGGTTGTTGTGGGTTTGCAGACCCAAATTCCCTCTTTTTCTACTACCTGAACTTATGCTCGATTTTGACAACATATCTATAAGCGACTCCCAGTGATGAGATGTCCTGAAAATCCATTTTGGTTTGGATGTACTTGTGTATATCCCTACGGTATTTTAGAACCAGATGTCGCTCATAGTCTTTGATACCCAGCTTGGTGCACAAAGTATGGAAGGTATTTGTAAACTCTGAAATTGTTTGGTCTCCCTTTTGAGGCAGTGTGGTCCATCTCATGTACTAGTCATCATAGTTTCCCACATGGTAATATTTCTCCTTGACCGCATCCATAAAAAATTTCCAAGTGGGCTTGGCCCCAAATATTCCAAAATCCTCTATGGATTTTTTCTCCCAGCAAGTTTCCCACCAATGTTTTAGATGGGGGAGAGCATTAAGGACCACAAAGGTGATATTTTCTCTGTCAGAAAAATTATGAACATAGAAATAACCTTCTAGAAAATTTAACCATTTATCCAAATCATTTGCATCGATCTAACCTTCAAGTTCAGGACCCGAAAAAACTGTAGAAAAATTGCCAAGGTGGAAACCCATGTTTTGAGACAGTGGAATAGGTGGGTGGACACCAATTTCCACCTGGATCAATCCTCCCCCTTAGGAATAAATGGTCTCCATTGCATCACTTCCTCAGGGAAGCTTTTGTTGAATCTAAACCTTGGTGAGCAGCTTTCCTTGCTGAAGAAGTTGCCCTACTTAGCTTGTTGGAGGTTGTTATTAAACTATTGTTGGATGGGTTAGATATGTTTAACCAATATGGCTACATGATATTCCTGAGTGCAAGAAGACTTTGTTGGTTAAGATGCAGCATGAAGAACATGAAGGGATTTATCATAACTTGGTTTGACTGGGCAGTGTGGAGGCACCCCCGTAGGTGCAGTAGGAATATCTCGGTGCTCTTCTATAATCTAGTTGATCTGGTTATGCTGGATAGAAGGGTATTGGGCCAAGTCTACACTAGTAGCAGTGTCTTTCTCTTCTGACTAGGTTTTGAAAAGGATAAACTTTGCAGTATGCGAGGTTACTTTGCGACACCTTTTTGTTGGTAAAATAGTCGAAACTGCCTCTAGTATCCTAGAGTATAAATGATGCTACGGGGTTGAGAGTCATAAATAACATGAAACATCCACATATATGGTTGGAATAATAGAATATCATAGACTTCTGATCCGAAATCAGATCCAGAACCCTGACAGGGCTTAAAAAATGCTCAAAAATGAAAGTGCTCAGAATCTGATGAAACCAACGCCATTTTGTCTGTCTTGTCTTCCCGATTCTGGTGGTATATTTACTTTGTCAAACGGGCTCCGTATGCGAAAGTTATCGCGTTCTGATCGGAAGCCCAAACAGGTAAAAAGTCAAAGGTCAACTAGTCAAAAAGTCAATGTTGATGTCAGCATGCTGATTGTGCAGGAGATGACATGGCACTCTCTGGTTGATGGTGATTAGGTAGGTTCGCTGACAAGGAAGACATGTGGCAGACAACTGGACCAGTCAATAGCTGACAAGTGGCATTAATCCGTTAAATGGGGAGATGCCACGTGGCCCAATCATGGGCAGCCACATGGCACCCAGTCATCAATTGAAGTGGCATGTTTCAAAACAATATGTTTTGGGGTCCATGGGTTTTGAACCCATGACCACCACCAAGCCCAACACCTTAAGAAATTGTCTTTGCCAATACACCAAATTATTTCTTATGTTGTAAAACCCACATTATAAAATGTATTGCAAAGTATTGTATGGAGAGGGGCCAGCGCTTATCCATTTGGGCTAGCGCTTGGCCATATGAACCCATATGACCCTGTCAAGGGGGAGCACGCTGGGAAAAAGGGGGCTTATTCCCAAATCTAACTATAAAGTGGATTTTATAACCAATTTTTGGGTTTTAATGGTAATTAAGCCTATTTTTAATGGTTTTGGGGAGTTATTGGGTAGTTTTGGAGCCTAAATTTTGGGAAGAAGTTGGAGATGAGAAACCAACTTCCCAGATATATAACCCAGGATTGTTTGAGGCCATAGAGGGAATTCAGAGAAGAATTATGTTGAGGAGAAGCCAAGCCAAAGCCATTTTGAGGCAGAGAAGCTTTTGAGGAGGAGACGTTGTCGGATCATTTCTGGGAGCTCTGGACGTCCGTTTTGCGTGTTGTTTTCTTTGCATGGTTCTAGAGATATAGAAGAACATGACCAGATCAGTATTGTAGCCATTTGGCATTGCAGCAATGTACTTTTTATCTTTTGAATAGAAATAAAGAAGCCTCCCCCACAGAGAAAAGGCCTAGAGACGTAGGCAAAGTTGTGTCGAACTTCGTTATCAATCTGCGTGTTATGGTTTGTTGTCTTTTATTGCATTTCAGATATGCACATATGTATATGGCTGTTATAATTCCTCTTATTTCCTCATTCTTTCACTAAGTTTCTCAAATGGTTAATTAACACATGCAAAATTAAAACTCAACCATAAGTCATTAAAAGATTCCTACGGATCAAGTGGTATCAGAGCTAGTTGACGTTTGGATTTGAGTTGCATGTTAACCAGGGAAAAGCTACAGTGTGGTGAAGGCGAGCTTGCTGTAGACAATCCATTAATTGGATTGAGAAAAAGAGCTTCTCACAGCAAGAAGATGGCATCGGAAGAAGGGATTTCTCAAGATGAGAAAGAGTTCCAGAAAACATTCCTTGCTATGTCGGAGATGGTGAAAGTCTTGTACGAAGATTACTTGGAATGGAAGCGACCATTTTTGGGTGATTCTTCAAAGGGCAAGAGTGAAGAGGAAGAGGACCATCCTCATATTCTTCCTTCACCTCCATCAACACCTCCTTCTTCTCCTTCTTCTTCAAGTTCAAGTTCTAAATCTAGTGGAAAGAAAAATGTTCATAAGAATAAACATGAAATGCCATTGTTAAAACTTGATGTAAAATTTGAGTTGCCCATATATGATGGTGAGGTAAATGCAGAAAAACTTGATAACTGGATCAGGCATATGGAGGTATACTGCAGTGTGCAACAGATCGAGGATGAGGCCACACGAATCAAGTTGGCATCTTTGAGACTTGCAGGTACAGCTCTTATCTGGTGGAAAAGCAAGCTGCAAAAAGAAACACAAAATGTGAGTAATGTATTTCCATCATGAAAGGATTTCATTTATGCACTTAGGAAACAATTTTATCCTTTGGGTTATAAAGAAAAATCAATAATTGAATGGAAATCTTTAAAACTAAGAAAAGGACAAACAGTGCAAGAATACACCGATGGATTTTGAAAAATGGCATTAATGTTAGACATTCCTTTGCAAACACAAGAAACCCT
>ML792426.1:303776-323798 GCA_009831015.1 Picea engelmannii | reverse complement strand
AGTATGTGGACGAAGTAACTTGTGATGTTGTGTCGTTAAGAGAATGTGGAATGATCTTAGGTAGTCCATACTTATTTGATCGTAAGGCAATCTTCTACAGGACAAAGAATCAATATCAATTCACTAAAGCAGGTCATGATTATTTGGTTCATGCTCATCATTTTAAAGCAAATAAAACACTTCAAACAATGGAACAGTTAACGAATGCAGTGCAAGTATGCAACAAACCAATAATTGTTTCAAATGAAGTAATTGATCTTAAGCAAGAACAAAATATGGTTGTTGAATGGAAAATCAATCATAATTTGCTTCAAGATAAGCTCATGTCGTGAAGATATTTCAAGTATATCAGCTCATTTGCAGTCGTCTTATTGATACTGTCATTAGCAATTTTTTCTACATGGATGATAGTGGCTTCAGTAAGATGTAACAGGGTTCAAATGGCTAACAATATACTATCAGTTGTCATGATTGTGTTATAGTTGATCTTGATGAGACAGGTGCACAGGACAGAGTTCAGAGATAGAGAGCAATCTGGGTGGCCTATCCCAAGCTTTTTGACTGGTCAGTAACCTTTTGGGGACCAAAAGGTCTTATTGTGGGGAGGTGTGATCCGAAATCGGATCCAGAAGCCTCACAGGGCTTGAAAAATGCTCAAAAATGAAAGTGCTCATAATCCAATGAAACCAATGCCATTGCGTCCATCTCATCTTCCTGATTCTGGCGGTATATCTTCTTTGTCAAAAGGGCTCCGTATGCGAAATTTATCGCGTTCTGATCGGAAGCCCAAACAGGTAAAAAGTCAAAGGTCAACTGGTCAAAAAGTCAATGTTGATGTCAGCATGCTGACTATGCAGGAGATGACATGGCAGTCTCTGGCTGATGGTGATTGGGAAGGTTCACTGACAAGGAAGACATGTGGCAGGCAACTGGACTAGTCAATAGCTGACAAGTGGGATTAATCCATTAAATGGGGAGATGCCACGTGGCCCAGTCATGGGCAGCCACGTCGCACCCAGTCATCAGTTGAAGTAGCATGTTTCAAAAAAATATGTTTTGGGGTCCATGGGTTTTGAACCCATGACCACCACCAAGCCCAACACCTTAAGAAATGGTCTTTGCCAATACACCAAATTATTTCTTATGTTGTAAAACCCATATTATAAAATATATTTCAAAGTATTGTATGGAGAGGGGCCAGCGCTTAGCCCTTTGGGCTAGTGCTTGGCCATATGAACCCATATGACCCTGTCAAGGGGGCGCGCGCTGGGAAAAAGGGGGCTTATGCCCAAATCTAACTATAAAGTCAGTTTTATAACCAATTTTTGGGTTTTAATGGTAATTAAGCCTATTTTTAATGGTTTTTGGGAGTTATTGGGTAGTTTTGGAGCCTAAATTTTGGGAGGAAGTTGGAGATGAGCAACCAAATTCCCAGCTATATAACCCAGGTCTGTTTGAGGCCATAGAGGGCATTCAGAGAAGAATTATGCTGAGGAGAAGCCAAGCCAAAGCCATTTTGAGGCAGAGAAGCTTTTGAGGAGGAGACGTTGTCGGATCATTTCTGGGAGCTCTGGATGTCCGTTTTGCGTGCCGTTTTCTTTGCATGGTTCTAGAGATATGGAAGAACATGACCAAATCAGTCTTGTATCCATTTGGCATTGCAAATATGTAATTTTGAGTTTTTGAATAGAAATAAAGAAGCCTCCCCCACAGAGAAAAGGCCCGGAGACGTAGGCAAAGTTGTGTCAAACTCCGTTATCAATCTACGTGTTATGGTTTGCTGCCTTTTATTTCATTTCAGATCTGCACATATGTATATGGCTGTTATAATTCCTCTTCTTTCCTCATTCTTTCACTAAGTTTCTCAAATGGTTAATTAACACACGCAAAATTAAAACTCAACCATAAGTCATTAAAAGATTCCTACGGATCAACTTCCAATGGGGAAACATCACATAGTACCTCATCCTTGAAGGGATTGATGCCATATAACAGGAAACACTACTGGCTGACATGAAGATCTCATACCTAGTGGAGCCATCATATATTGTATGGTTTCAGGTGTGGTGGTGTAGGAAAATACATCTGGTTGATGGCCTCTGTTGAGATGAGGTTCTTTTGTCTTCCGCTGTCAACAATAAAATGCAACGAGGTCCCCTTCACCCACATTTGTGAATGGAAAAGGCACTCCACCTCCTCATGATCCTCTCGTTCTTTTGGTTGGATTGTTGCGGTCATGACAATAGCAGTGGGTTATGCATCAATTATTTGTCTCCTTTTATTATTGTCTAAATCAGAGTCCAAGTCGGGGCTTGGCTCTATTTCCTTGAGCTTTGCTACCAATGATTTTTTCGAGGGAAATTAATTGGTGGTGTGCCAATGGCTTTTGTGGAAGTCGCACCACTTCCCAGTTTCCTTCTTCATCTTCTTGTTTCCCTTATTTTCCTATGGATTGGAATAGTTGTCTTGAGGTTGACTGTTCTGTGAGTTACATTTGTCTTTACCATGCTTTGGTTCTTGCGGGTTTGCAAACCCAAATTCCCATTTGTTCTCCTACTTGAATTTCTTCTCAATTTTGACAACATATCTATAAGCGACTCCCAATGATGAGATGTCCAGAAAACCTGTTTCAGTTTGGATGTACCTGTGTAGAGCCCCATAGTATTCCAGAACTAGATGTCACTCATAGTATTTGATACACAGATTGGTGCGCAATGTATGGAAGTTATTTGTGAACTCTGACACTGTTTGGTCCCTCTTTTGATGCAACATGGTCCATCTCATGTACTGGTCATCATACTTTTCCGCAAGGTAATATTTATCCTTGACAACATCCTTAAAAAAATATCAAGTTGGCTCGGACCCAAATATTTCAGACTCCTCTATGGAATTTTTCTCCGAGAAATTTTCCCACCAATGTTTGACATGGGGGAGATCTTTTAGGAGTGCAAAGCTGACCTTTTCTCTGTTGGAAAAATTATGAACATAAAAATAACCTTCTAGAAAATTTAATCATTTTTCCAAATCATTTTCATCGATCTGACTTTCAAATACGGGAATATAAAAATTGACTTGCACCTTGAATGGGGTTGTGTCTCCAATGTGGCTGCTTGAATAATACGCGCATGTTATTGTCAAAAATCATTGATGGATTTGGGTGAAATTCTCCAACATCTCATTCCTCTGTTGTGCGAGGGATTCCATGAGAAACAGCTTGATGAGATATTTTTATCCCTCATTCCTCTTTTATTATACCATGGGAGATCTCTTGGGCTGGTGAGAGCAGTTTTCCTCAAGAGAAACTAGCTCGAGACCCAACTCTCTATACTCTGACCTCCTCGGGGACATGCACTAAGAAACAACAAGGACTGCCCTGCTCTGATACCAATGATCCAGATTATTTTGAGAACCAAATGAAGGAAGAGATATAACAATGAAATATACAGAGATATTGTGAGATACACATAAATATTACAATAATCACAGGGATACAGTAATGCACAATTTTTATTAATGAGAGAATGTACATAAACTATAAAATTATAGAGTGAATGATTCGCTAGAATGGTGGAAGCTTAGATCTGAGAAGAGATGTGATTCTATGCTCATTCGTAAGAATATGATGATGTTTACAATGAGGCTATGGAGTTATTTTTAACATAAATAAAATCCAAAACCCTAACCCTGGAAGATGAAATACCAAAAGGTTTGAGGGCCCCAATGGGGATAATTGGTACATCAACTTCCCAATAGAGTAACTTTTGCATACAATTTGAATTTGGGGCATTGTATACCTTATTGAAAAGATATATACAAGTACATAGTCCATTCCACCCAGACAATGCCAGCATCTACTAGGCATTGTCATGCCAAAAAAACATCATTTAGGTCCTCAAAACAACCCCAGAAGTTCAGGACCCGAAAAACCATAGAAAAATTGCTAAGGTGGAAACCCATGTTTTGAGCCAGTGGAATAGGTGGGTGCCACCAATTTCCTCCTAGATCAATCCTCCACCATTAGGAAGAAATGGTATCCATTACGTCAAGTCCCTGGGGAAGCTTTTGTTGAATTTTAACTTTGGTGAGAAGCTTGCCTTCCTGAAGAAGTTGCCTTGCTTAGCTTCTTGAAAGTTGTTATGAATCTATTGTTGGAGGGTTTGGATTTGTTTAACCAATATTGATGCATGATATTCCTGAGTGAGGGAGGACCCTGTTGGTGAAGATGCAGCATGAGGAACATGAAGGGATTTATCATAACATGGTTTCGTTGGGCAGTGTGGAGGCACCCCCGTAGGTGCAGTGGGAATATCTTGGTGCTCTTATACAATCTTTTTTATCTTCTTTTTCTCGATATAAGGGTCTTGTTCCAAGGTTGTAGTGGTTGCAATGTCCTTCTCTTCTAACCAGGTTGCAAAGAGGATAAACTTTTTGGTATGAGAGATTACTTTGTGGTATTTTTTTGTTGGTGCAGTAGTCAGAACTACCTCTGGTATCCTATAGGGATGACCCCCCAGAGTAACAATGACCCTCTGAGGTTGAGACTCATAAACAACATGAAGTCTCCACATAAATGGCTATCCTAACATAACATCACAAACTTCCAATGGGGAAACATCCCACAATACCTCATCCTTGAATGGATTGATGCCATATGACAAACGACACTACTGACTGACACAAAGATCTCATCCATGGCATAGCCATCTGATGTTATATGGATGTGGTTGTGGTGTTGTCAGCAAATTCAACTACTTGATGACCTATGTTGAGATGATGTTCTTATGTATTCCATTATAAACAATAAAATGCAATGGGGTCCCCTTCACCCACATTTGTGAATGGAAAAGGTGCTCCACATCCTCGATATCCTTTAGTTCTTCTGGTTGGATTGTTTTGGTCATGACAATAGCAGTCGATTCTACATCAATTATATGTCTCCTTTTATTGTTTGTCTGAATCAGAGTCTGAGTTAGGGCTCGACTCTGTTTCTTTGAGCTCAACTACCAATGATTGTTTCGAGTGACATTCATCGGTGTTGTGTCAAGGGATTTTGTGGAAGTCACACCACTTCCCAGTGTCCTTCTTCATCTTCATGTTTACCTTCTTTTCCTATGGCTTGGACTGATTGTCTTGAGGTTGACTGTTCTGTGAGTTAGTGTTTCCTTTTACATACTTTGGTTTTTATGGGTTGCAGACCCAAATTCCCACTTGTTCTGCTGGTTGAATTTATGCTCAATTTTGATAGCATATCTATAAGTGGCTCCCAGTGATGAGATGTACGGAAAATCCATTTTAGTTTGGATGTACCTATGTATATCCCCGTAGTATTTCAAAACCAGATGTCACTCATATTATTTGATACCCAGCTTGGTGCACAAGGTATGGAAGGTATTTTCGAACTCCGACATTGTTTGGTCTCGCTTTTGATGCAATGCAGTCCATCTCATGTATTGGTCATCATATTTTCCCACATGGTAATATTGCTCCTTGAATGCATCCATAAAAAATTACCAAGTGGGCTCGGCCAAAAATATTCCATACTCCTTTATGTAATTTTTGTCCTAGCAAGTTTCCCACCAATGTTTGACATGGGGGATAGATTTAAGGAGCGCAAAGGTTATATTTTCTCTGTCAGAAAAATTGTGAACAGAGAAATAACCTTCTAGAAAATTTAACCATTTTCCAAATCATCTGCATCGATCTAACCTTCAAGTATGGGAATATCAAAATTAACTTGTACCTTGAATGGGGTATTATCTCCAAAGCGAATTCTTGACGAAGACATGCCTGTTATTGTCAGAAATCGTTGAAGGATTTGGGCAAAATTCTCCAACATCTCGTTCCTCTGTCATGCGATGGATTCTGTGAGAAACAACTTGATGGGTTATTCTGCTCACTCGTTCCTCTTCTCTTACGCCATGGGAGGGCGCTTGGGTTGGAAAGAGTGGTTTTCCACAAGAGAAACTAGCTCGATACACAACTCTCTATACCCTGACCTCGTTACCCAACTCTCTACACAAGAGAAAGAAGATGATGATGTTTAAAATGAAGCTCTAGAGGCCTTTTTAACATAAAAAAATCCAAAACCCTAACCCCGGAAGATGAAATGCCAAAATCTTTGCGGGCCTCGATGGGGGTAGTTGATACGTCAACTTCCCAAGGTTGTAACTTTTGCATATGATCTCCATTTGGGGTGTTCTACACCTCGTCAGAAAGGTCTAGCCGAGGAGTAAATATTTAGTTCGGCCCAAATGATATCTTTTGTTAACGTTTGGGCACCTTCGTGCCCAAAAACCGTCATTTAGAGCATCAAAATGGCCCCGGAAGTCGAGTACCCAAAAAATCGTAGAAAAACTGCCAAGGTGGAAACCCATGTTTTGAACCAGTGAAATAGGTGGGTGGCCACCGATTTTTTCCTGGATCAATCCTCCCCCCTTAGGAATCAATGGTCTCCATTGTGTCAAGTCCCCGGGGAATATTTTGTTGAATCTGAACCTTGGTGAGCGGCTTTCCTTGCTGAAGAAGATGCCCTACTTGGCTTGTTGAAGGTTGTTATGAAACTGTTGTTGGAGGGGTTGGATCTGTTTAACTAATTTGGTTGCATGATCTTCTTGAGTGTGGAAGGAATCTACTGGTGAAGTTGAAACATGAAGAACATGAAGGGATTTATCATAACTTGGTTTGACTGGGTAGTGATGAGGCACCCCTGTAGGTGTAGTAGTTTTATCTTGGTGCTCTTCTATAATCTTGTTGATCTGCTTCTATTGGATAGAAGGGTCTTGGGACAAGGTTGTAGTGGTTGTAGTTTCCTTCTCTTCTGACCAGGTTGTGAAGAGGATAAACTTTGTGGTATGAGAGATTACTTTGCGACATTGTTTTGTTGATACAATAGTCAGAACTACCTTTGGTATCCTTTAGGGATGAACCCCCAGAGTAACAATGATGCTACGAGGTCGAGATTCATAAACAGCATGATACCTCCACATATATATCTGGCCTAATAGAACATCAAAAACTTCAATTGGGAAAACATCACACTTTACCTCATCCTTGAAGGGCTTGATGGCGTATGACACGAAACATTGTTGGATGACATGAAGATCTCGTCCCTGGCAGAGCCATCTGATGTTGTATGGTTTCCGGTGTGTTTTTTCTAGAAAATCCCACTTCTTTATGACCTCTGCTGATATGAGGTTACTTTGGCTTCCTCTATCAACAATAAAATGCAACGAGGTCCCCTTCACCCACATATGTGAATGGGAAAGGCACTCTGCCTCCTCAGGATCCTCTGGTTCTTCTGGTTGGATTGTTTTGGTCCTAATACTAGTAGTGGTTTATGCATCAATTATCTATCTCCTTTTATTATTGTCTAAATTGAGCTCTGATTCGTGCCTCGTCTCTATTTCTTTGATTTCAGCTACCAATGACTGTTTCGAGTGACATTCATCAGTGTCATCCCAAGGGATTTTGTGGAAGCTGCACCACTTCCTAGTGTCCTTCGTCTTCTCGTTTCCCTTCTTTTCCTGTGTCTTGGACTGGTTTTCTTGAGGTTGATTGTTCTTTGGGTTAGGGATGCATTTACCATACTTTGTTTGTTGCAGGTTTGAAAACCCAAATTCACGCTTGTTCTGTTGCTTGAATTTCTGCTCTCTTTTGACAACATATCTAGAAGCAGATCCCAGTGATGATATGTCCAGAAACTCCATTTCGGTTTGGATGTACTTGTGTAGATCCCCACAATATTTCATAACCAAATGTCGCTCATAGTCTTTGATATCAGCTTGGTGCGTAAGGTATGAAAGGTATTTATGAACTATGACACTGTTTAGTCCCGATTTTGATACAGTGTGGTCCATCTCATGTACTAGTCATCATAGTTTCCCACAGGTTAATATTTCTCCTTGAACGCATCCATAAAAAAATCCCAAGTGGGCTCGACTCGAAATATTCCAAACTCCTCTATAGAATTTTTCTCTCAACAATTTTCCCACCAATGTTTGACATGGGGGAGAGCTTTAAGGAGTGCAAAGGTGACCTTTTCTCTGTTGGAAAAATTGTGAACAGAGAAATAACCTTCTAGAAAATTTAACCATTTTTCCAAAGCATTTGCATCGATCTGACCTTCAAATATGGGAAATATCAAAATTGACTTGCACCTTGAATGGGGTAGCATCTCCAAATAGACTACTTGACGAATACGTGCATGTTATTATTAGAAATAATTGAAGGATTTCAACAAAATTATCCAACATCTCGTTCTGTTGTTATGTGAGGTCTTGCGCGAGAAACAGCTTGATGGGATCTCTTTCTCCCTCGTTCCTCTTTTCTTCTGCCATGGGAGGTAGATTGTGCTAGAGAGAGAGTTTTTCCTCAAGAGAAACTACCTTGAGACCCAACTCTCTATACCCTGACCTCGTCGGGGACATGCACTAAGGAACAATAAGGAGTAGCCTGCTCTAATACCACTGATCCAAATTATTTTGAGAACCAAATGAAGGAAGATATATAACAATGAAATATACAAAGATATTGTGAGATACACAGAAATATTATAATAATCATAGAGATACAGTAATGCACAATTTTTGTTAATGAGAGAATGTACAGAAAATATAAAATTATAGAGTGAATGACTCGCTAGAATGGTGGAAGCTTATATTTGAGAAGAGATGTGATGGCTACGCTCATTCGCAAAAAAATGATGATGTTTACAATGAGAATCTTGAGGGATTTTTAACATAATGAAAATCCAAAACCCTAACCACAGAAGATGAAATTCCAAAAGGTTTGTGGGCCCCGATGCGGGTAGCTGGTACGTCAACTTCCCAAGGGCATAAATTTTGCATACGATCTTTGTTTTGGGAATTATATACCTCGTCGAAAAGCTCTATATGAGAAATACATATTCCATTCATCCTAGACGATGCCTTTGGCTATCATCTGGGCGTTGTCATGCCCAAAAAATGTCGTTTAGGGCCTCAAAATGGCACCAAAAGTTCAGGACCCAAAAATCTGTAGAAAAACTACAAAGGTGTAAAACCTTTTTTTGAGCCAGTGGAATAGGTGGGTGGCCACTGATTTTCTCTTGGATCAATCATACTTCCTTAGGAAGAAATGGTCTCCATTACGTCAAGTCCCTAGGGAATATTTTGTTGAATCTGAACCTTGGTGAGTGGCTTGCCTTGCTCAAGAAGTTGCCCTGCTTAGCTTCTTGAAGGTTGTTATGAATCTGTAGTTGGAGGGGATGGATTTGTTTAGCTAATCTGGTTGCATGATCTTCCTGAGTGTTGGAGGACCCTATTGGTGAATATGCAACATGAAGAACATGAAAGGATTTATCATAACTTGGTTTGACTGGGAAGTGTGGAGGCACCCCCATAGGTGTAGTAGGAATATATTGGTGCTCTTCTACAATCTTGTTGATCTACTTATGTTGGATAGAAGGGTCTTAAGCCAAGGTTGTAGTGGTTGCAATGTCCTTCTCTTTTGACCAGGTTGTGAAAAGGATAAACTTTGCGGTATGAGAGATTACTTTGCGGCGTTATTTTGTTAGTGCAGTAGTCAAAACTACCTCTGGTATCCTATAGGGCTGACCCCCAATAGTAACAATGATGTTAGGGGGTTGAGACTCATAAACAACATGATGCCTCCACATATATGCATGGCCTAACAGAACATAACAAAATTACAGTGGGGAAACATCACATGGTACCCCGTCCTTGAAGGGCTTTACATCATATGATAGGTGACACTACTGGCTGACACAAAGATCTCATCCCCGGTGGAGCCATCCAATGTTGTATGGTTGCAGGTGTGGTTTTGTAAGAAAAATCAACTTCTTGACGACCTCTGATGAGATGAAGTTCTTCTGGTTTCCACTATCAACAATAAAATGCAACGGGGTCCCCTTCACCCACGTCTGTGAATGGAAAAGGTACTCCTCCTACTCAGGATCCTTTGGTTATTCTGGTTGGATTGTTACGGTTGTGAAAATAGAAGTGGGTTATGCATCAATTATTTGTCTCCTTTTATTATTTTCTAAATCGGAGTCTGAGCCAGGGCTCGACTCTATTTCTTTGAGATGGGCTACCAATGACTGTTTCGATTGACATTCATCGGTGTTGTGCCAAGGAATTTTTTGGAAGTCCCACCACTTCCCAGTGTCCTTCTTCATCTTCACGTTGCCCTTCTTTTCATGTGGCTTGGACTGGTTGTCTTGAGGTTAAATATTCTGTGAGTTAGGGTTGTCTTTACCACACTTTGGTTGTTTCAGGTTTGAAGATCCAAATTCCCTCTTGTTCTGCTACTTGAATTTTTGCTCGATTTTGACAACATATCTATAAGCGGCTCCCGGTAATGAGATGTCTAGAAACTCCATTTTAGTTTGGATGTACCTTTATAGAGATCTGCGGTATTTAAAAACCAGATGCGCTCATAGTCTTTGATACCCAACTTGGTGCGCAAGGTATAGAAGGTATTTTTGAACTACATCACTGTTTCGTCCCACTTTTTATGCGACGTGGTCCATCTCATATACTAGTCATCATAATTTCCCACAAGGTAATATTTCTCCTTGAACGCATTCATAAAAAATCCCAATTGGGATCAGCCCCAAATATTCCAAGTTCCTCTGTAGAATTATTCTCCCAGCAAGTTTTCAACCAATGTTTGACACGGGGAAGAGATTTAAGGAGCGCAAAGGTGATCATTTCTCTGTCAGAAAAATTGTGAACAAAGAAATAACCTTCTAGTAAATTTAATCATTTTTCCAAAGCATCCACATCAATATGACCTTCAAGTACGGGAATATGAAAATGAACTTGTACCTTGAATGGGGTACCATCTCCAAAGTGACTATTTGACAAAGACGTGCATGTTATTGTCGGAAATCGTTGAAGGATTTAGGAAAAATTCTCCAACATCCCATTCCTTTGTTGCACAAGGGATTCCACAAGAAACAAATTGATGGGATATTATACTCCCTCATTCCTATTCTCTTCCTCCATGGGAGGTCACTTGGGATGGCGATAGCAGTTTTCCTCAAGAGAAACTAGCTCGAGACCCAACTCTCTATACCCTAGCCTCATCGGGGACATGCACTAAGAAACAACAAGGAGTAGTCTTCTCTAATACCATTGATCCAGATTATTTTGAGAATGAAATGAAGGCAAATATATAACAATGAAATATACATAGATATTGCGAGATACACAAAAATATTTCAATAATTATAGAGATACAATAATGCACATTTTTTATTAATGAGAGAATGTATAGAAATTGTACAATTACAGAGTGACTAACTCACTAGAATGGTGGCAGCTTATCTCTGAGAAGAGATGTGATGTCTACGCGCATTCACAAGAAGATGATGATGTTTACAATGAGGCTCTAGAGGCCTTTTTAACATAAATAAAATCCAAAACCCTAACTCCGGAAAATGAAACGCCAAAAGGTTTGTGGGCCCCGATGGGGGTAGTTGGTACATCAACTTCCCAAGGGCATAATGTTTTCATACAATCTTCATTTGGGACGTTCTATACCTCATTGGAAAGGTCTAGTTGGGGAGTACATATTCCATTCATCCAAAACAATGTCTTTGGCTATTGTGTGGGCACTATCTTTCCCAAAAAACATCATTTAGGGCCTCAAAATGGCCCCGGAAGTTTAGGACCCGAAACACCATAGAAAAACTTCCAAGGTGGAAACCCATGTTTTAAGCCAGTGGAATAGGTGGGTGGACATTGATTCCACCTTGATAAACATTTGGGAATTAATAAAAATAGTGGTTCCATCTATTACATTGTCATGTTGTGATCGACTATTTTGAGTGGTTTGAACTATTCGTTTCAATGTGGTTTATATGATCAACCATAATTAGTTATATGATTGTTATTGGGTTTTAGCATTCTATTAATTCTAATTTTGTTTTAATATAGTTCTTGTTATAATTTTTGTAGCAATTAAACCCATAATTGCACCATTTTTTGTTATTATAATCACATTATCATCTAATTTGTTGATTTTTCAAATTCAAATTGTATCAAGCTTAAGTAATTTATAGTAATTGACTTGATTTTTTTTCATTCTCTTGCAAAATATTTTATTATTAAATTTTAATTAATATCTTCACTGAATGATATTTTCCCTTTGGGTTTTTGTTTTTTTTGCTTTGCAAAATTTCTATTCATTCTTATGCATGCTTAATTGTACATGTTGTACAGAACAGGTTCCTTTTAATATAATAAATAAAACAATTTATGTTCTTACAAATTTAAAGAGAAAACATTAAGAGACACAAGCTCACACTTCAAATTTTTAGACTCATTTACCTCTCTCTCTTGTCGAGGAAATAAAATCCTCACCAACACATTCCTTTATCAAAATTTCTAGATAAGTGTCATTTCTAATTGCACCTAGTACATCAAATCCAACACCATGCCACATTCGAATAAATTGTGATATACTATGCAAAATAAAAGTATATATGTGCGTGCACACACATAGACACACATACACACACTCATCTCTATATATCTATATTTGTGCATTTGCACTCAACAAAACATTTCTGACATCTAATAACAATAATGTGTAAAATATTTAACTTGTTAAAAAGATTTTTTTTTTCAAAATTATAGCAATTGCTAAAATGAAGGAAACTCCTTTCCACTCCTAGGTTGTAGTACTAAATGTTTAAAACTCATTGAAAACTTGGGTTAAGAGTACATTGTTGATCAATATCATCTAGAGTATTGACAATCTCTCAAAACTCATAGCTTGTCACTTATATCCTTCATGATGATCCATGGTTCTACAACACAAGGTGCCTTACCTATGTGTGATTTTCTTTAAACGTTATTAAAAACCTTATTCTTTCTTTCCTTTGCCTTTTTCATGTAATTTTTTGCACCATGCCCCTGCTCCATGTTAATGAATATATCATCAATTTTTCCTTCCTTGAAAGTGCTTCTAGGAATCCTTATCCACGAAGGAATTGATGTGTTCATATAATGTATGCCCTACTTATACCGAGGAAAAATTTAATTATTTTCATTTTGTTAAGCCTTTCAATCCTTCATTCTTAACTTCCTTTTTCTCACAAAAATCCAATTACTTTTTCTCTTCATCTTCACAATATTGTGCTTTTTGCATTTCTTATTCTAAAGTTTTCAGTTCTATAATTTAATTTGTTGTTCATGAAGGGGATTAAATCCACTAAGGAACCAAGGAAGAACACAGATATTTCAAAATCTCCATGAACTTCTTGTATTGCTCCACAAAAATTGAGGCTTGTTTATATAAGACTTATTCATTTGTTTTCTCATATTAGTGCGTTGAAAGTTGTTTTTGCTCGAAATACTTATGAATCTTATACTAAGTGAGTCTCTTCTCTTGGATGTACTTCATTTTCCTCTGATGTTCCCATCACAACAAAGCCTTTTTAATAAAATTATAAGTGGTTATCATGATCTTCATGTTGCATGACGATTCATAGAATTAGAAATACTTCTTCATTTCTAGTAGCCATGCTTCAACTTCTTGGCCCATTTTGATCTCACTGTCAAAAGTAGGTGTCTTCGCATTTTGTGAAATCCTCCCTACAAATTATTTTTAGTGGTTCCTCTTTCTCCTATAAATACTTTCATAGTATTGAAAATCTCTCAAAGGTTCCTCTAATGCATAAGATTACATTTACTAAATATTCTAATAGAGAACAATAACATTCAAAAAAATTATTGCCTTGACAATTTTTATTTGAATAGATACATCTCCTAACAATTTCTATGCTCCATGCAAAATAACAATTTGTCAATTTTGAGTTCTTCTCACCATTAAGTCCAAAAGGTACATTTCCCTATCTCCCAAATGATAATGGTATGGGAAATTTTTACAAGATTGTTTTGTAGATTTTGACTTAGTAAGGTTAATTTCTCCATATCCATTATTTTAGGGCAATTTTCTCCAAAATATTGTTTGTTGCCTTTGTGAGGGAATATTGATTACTAACTCCTAAGATAAGTCTTCTTCTCCAAGAATTTTACAAAATTGTTACTGGGTTACTTTCTACTCATTGCCCAACTCATGCTAGTCTCTAACAAATTTTATAGTGTAGTTCCATGAAATCTAGAATTTGGGTTTATATTCCATTTTGAGTTAAATCTATAAAAATGTTATCAACACTTTTATTTATGGAATTTTGATGCAGTGTTTCACCAACATTTTCTAACAAACCCAAGTTTGTATGCAAAATTTACATCAATAACAAGAAATTTCTTAGACTTCATTTTTCTTCTTGTTTCCTCCTCCTCACTCTCTCTTTCTTCTTTATATATTAATCTTCACAAGGAAAACAATCAATTTCTATAGTGAGTGATATTGTACTGGCTCAATGATTTCGTTTTCTACATTTTCTACTTATGGCTCGATGATTTCATTTTCTACATTTGTTTTTCCAACACATAAGCAAGAGTGAGATATATATCATGGTTCATGAAGAGCGTCAATAGATAATTGACTCAAAAAGATAGAAAATGTCACAACAAGGATTTGAACACATACCAGGAAGATAACAATTCCTCCTCTCAACGACCCAAGCTAGACGTTATTGACAGTTTCATTTTCTATATACATCTCCATTGTAGATAGATTCATCTTGAGTGATTTTCCTCTTTCCAAGATCTTCAGTAGATGGAATGACTCCTTCAATAGAGAAATACACAATTGGTATAGTTTTCTCTTTATGCCTCAACAATCCCATGTTACACTACATAGGAAATGGATCGCATTGTAGACAAAATTAGACAGTGAAATTTTTACTTTCTTCTTTTATCCTCAGGGACTTCATTTTCTTCATTCGCTGAATTCACACTTACAAAAAAATCAATTTCTTCTTTCTTCCTCAATGACTCTACTTTCTTCACTTAAATCACGCTTGGAAAAAATTTCAATTTCTTCTTTCTTCCTTGATTACTCTGTTTTCTTCACTATATAGAATCATACTTAGAAAAAAAATCAAATTTGCATTGCTTCACTATGTCAAAAATTGTATTTCTTACTCATCTTACACAACTCTTGTATGTTTCTATGACTATATTCAAATGAGTCATTACTAGTGTGTAATATAATTCATCTAACACATGAGTTTACTTGTGACTTATTTGTTCAAGTTACTTATTGTGATTAACCTATGAGAACTGGGCCGGTCAAATGTTAGTAGGGAATATTTTAAGGATCCATGTTTATTTTAAAGTGTATAAACTCGGATGAATCTCACTAATTTTTAAAATGCCAACTTTAAGGCCATATTTTTGTAAAAATATTCAAATTTGTAAGGGCTTTATATACTTTCTCTAAAATTTTGGTGATTTTCAAAATGAAATAATTTAATCCTATAGAATGTGGGAAAATCTTTTTTAGAAAAACATGGAAATTGACAAATATTGTTTTGGAGAAAATAATGGAAAATTAGTCTATGAGTGAAATTTAGCCCATAAATTTTTCTTTGATATTCAACTCAAATAAATACTAGAAAAGTACTTAAGTTTATCTCACATGTATAAATATATTCATTAAAATTAATAAATATATTAATTTGATTGTAAAACATGAAGTATATCAATTCCATTGCCAAACACATGAAATATAACTCTCAAACCTTGAATGCATCTTGTATTTATAAATATACCCAATGAAATCAATAAATATATTTGAAGATATTGATTGTATCCATTGTGAAACACTTAGAGTATCACTTTTAGAATCTCTCCCTTGTTTCAATACACTAGATAGAAACAATTTTCTTCATTAAAGAGATTCTCATTTGGTAAAATTTTCACTTTTCTTACTCTTCACTATACTGAATCAATTTTATATTACACAGATTTAAACTTAACAAAATCTTTACTATAATTCTAAGTTAAACTCTCACTAACTCAAAAACAAATTTTAAAGTAATTATAAATGCAGATTCATGTATACATACAACGTATTGCTTATAAATACAAGACATATAACTTATACATAAAAACCAAGTACACAAATTTAAGATATAACAAGCAATCCATTATACCGTTCTCCATATAAAGACAACATTAAAATGCCTACGAAATGATTTACATAGCAATAGGATTTATCTTTCATAAAAGTTTCCAAATATGGAATGGTTGTGTAAAACCCAATGATAGTGAATCAAAGTGTAAATTACCTTTGAGATAAGTTACATTCAAATGTCTACGAAATGATTAACATAGCAATAGGATTTATCTTTCATGAAAGTTTCCAAATATGCAATGGTTGTGTAAAACCCAACAATAGTGAACCAAAGTGTAAATTACCTTTGAGATAAGTTATGATATGATGAGCAAAGGTTTTAGTTATTAATATTTTTTATAAACACTTTTCAAAAATATGTTATATGATCCCAGCCAAACAATACAAATAAATGTTACATAATTTAAGTCAAACAATAACAATAATGATTAATCCCAAGGTTTACAATAATGAAAACACTATCCCTTCAATGCTACAATAGAACACTATTTGTATATTTTGTGGATGGCATAGCAACTATAACAGTATTCATATGTTTTACACATAGCAACTGTAACATTATCGATATGTGTGCATATTGTGGTATTTATTTGGCAAGACAAAACTGTGGATAGTGGTCCAAAGGGGATCGAAGAAGCTCCCATAACAAAAATGGAATATATACAAGTAGAAGTAGACGCTTGGGAGGTGCATGGTCAAGATTATTCTTTAGACAAATTTGTTTTTCAAGTATTAATTATGGGTGGGAAATTATTGGTAAGTTGATATTTATTCGTAATAATTTTTTTTTTTCACATTACAACTTTTTTATTTGGTCATAGGTAAATCATTTTATAGAGAAGTAGTTATGTGGTAAAAACAATTCTAAAACCACATATAATATGTATTTATGTATAGTAGTTTTTTGGGTTAGTTTGAGTAGTTTAGTGTTGTGAATAACAAGCAAGAGATCATAAAATCAAGTAAGTGGGTTGGTTGTCTTCCTTTGTGGATATTATTGGATCTCACTCAATATCATCACCAAGTTGTCATTCATCCATATAGTGACATCATCACAAGCTCAAATATCTAACTGTCTTATAAAAAATTAATTAAAACTATGACACTTTAATAAAAATAACTTTGTTCGCATATTTGGCATGACATATAGAGTTAATTGTATTACATATAGAGTTAACTTCTCATAAATTAAACTGGAAAAGTTGAAATTTGATTTTTAATGTAAAAGTTTTTGGAATAATAATAATAATAATAATAACATATTATTTTTACATTAAGGTGACATCATTACAAACACAAGTATCTAACTATTTTATAAAAAAATTAATTAAAACTATAAAATTTTAATAAAAAAAAACTTGCTCACATATTTCATGAGATATAAAGTTGACTTTTAATAAATTAAAATGAAAAAAGTTGAAATTTTATTTTTAATGTGAAAGTTTGTTAAAGAAAAAATAATAATTAAAACAATAAATTAGTTTAAATCTATTTTAATTTTATATGTACATTGTTAATGTTTTTTTTTAGCATACTAGGAAAGCCATTCATAACTCAATATGTCAATCACTCATCATTATTATTCAAGGAAAACTACAACACCTAGAATAACTCATTGTTTTCCTTATGTTCAATGAAGACAAACCATCATCATTGATGTTTTATATACAAAATCTACAAAACTTAACATATAAGCACAATATTCATATATACACAAAATTTACATATAAAACACTACAACCTTTCTGGTAAAAAAAAATTAATTAAAACTTAAAACTATAAAATTGGTTTACAAATTAACTAAATAAATCTTTAATAAAAATATTGACTAATTATTTAACGTGGAATACAAAGTTGACATATTATAAAAAAAAAAATTTAAATAAAAAAGGAGTAGTACTTGCTATATTAGATTAGCACAAAACTTTGACAAAATATACAGTGGCATGGCTAAAGTCACCAAAAATGTTGTCGGTATCCGGAAACCAGCATAAGTGGGGAGCAGATAGCAGTTATACGATAATACATAAAGGAAAGTAGCATCTGTCCTGCCCGGAGGAAACCAGGACATATGCTTATGGTCCAGATGAACATAAAACATTTACACAATAAAACTAAAAACCAGGAAATTATAAAAACCTAGGCACCCGGTGACCTGTCGCCTTCGCCAGTCGACCAAGTGGTCCCCGCCAGAATGGAAAAATCCTGCGCACACAGGGGGCACTTCCACTGAGCTGGAGCACCGAAAAACGCGTCGAGGAGCAGGTCCATGCGTTGGCCCATGAGGAGGGCCCTATGTTCCAGGTCTGACATGTGGCCTCAGAGCTTGAACACCAAATCCAGGTGCTCGTCGTTGAGGAGAGAGCCATGCATTCCACCACCCGAGCCACTAGGAGGAGCAGTCCTCAATTCCATTGCCTCACCAATGTCAACCGTGAGCTCCCTCTGCACCGCTTCACCCTCTGCAACCACAGTCTTCTTGTCACCCGTTGCTTGCAAGTCGCCCGACCAGGGAATTTCTTCGATAGTGCAACCAGGGAAGTCGTCTTCCCTTGCCAAAACTCTGGTCGTCTCCATGGCACGGGGCTTCTCAACACTCAGCAGGTCCCCCATAAACGGGTCCTCCTCCACGACGCAGGTGGGAAACACATCCTCGGTCTCGACTTCCTTCTTGTCACTCGACTTAAAAGCCTTGTCTTTCCTGTTGCAACCAACTCTCGGCTCTGCAATAGTGTCGAGCAATGCCCGCCGCTCAGCCCGAGCCTTCTTTCTAAGAATGGAGGACGCCAAAGCCAGAGCGCGTTCTAATTTCTCCTTTCGTCTCCGCTGCACCTTATGGGCTTCCCAGGCAGAACCTCGGCGAGGCCTCCCACGCTTTCTAGCCATTGCATCCGGGGGGGGAATGCAAGTGCCAATCAAATGCAGTGCAAAACTATAAGTCCAGGACGAGAGTAGGTGTGAAGCGCAAGCAGACCTTCTCTTTCGTGGCACACGCAAAAACAAACAGCCCTGGTAATCCTTATCAGAATGCAGAGAAAAGGTGGTGAGCGTCCAAGCGAAGAGTGTAGCCAAAGCAGGAGCACTCCCTCTCTGCCCGGTCTCGTGAGAAAACACATAACCATACACCAGAGTCATCTATCCTCCCATATCCGCTTTCAATCTGAGTGCGCAAGTGGTGTAAATGGTCGCGCGAGGGAGGAGTCCCTCTGTCGTATGGCCCCTGCTATGGTCGTCCACCATCGTAAATGTTGATGTGTGGGTGGCGGCCATCAGCAATTAAACCCGAACTTAGTGCTGGTCCTGGTGTCACCGCCACGGTGTCACGTGTCACCCCATCCGAAGGACATATTATAAATTAAGATAGAAAAAATTTACATCTAATTTTTAATGTAAAAAAATCTATTTAATATACATCTAATTTACATCTAATTTACATAACTATTTAATATATAATCAAACTCTTAATATTATAATGAAACTCTTAATATTAAAAATAAAAGTAATATTAAGAGTTTTATTATATATTAATATTTAAAAATGTATTGAGTTTATTTATATATATATATATATATATATATATAAACTCAATACATTTTTAAATATTTAATATATAATCAAACTCTTAATATTAAAAATAAAAGTAAACCTGATATCATTTTAATATTATTAAAATCACTATCATTTAATTTTCATTACACTACTATATTTATTTATTATAATCTTTTGCTTTAAATTTTTTGAAAATCTCCCATAAAATGTTAAAATCTGTCATGATTGATATATGAGATTGGAACACTTAACATGTGTCCGTGAATATCTATAACATGTATCGATGAATGTCTAACATGGAACATGTAGAATTTCTACGTGTAAAAATAGGTCTTTAACATGAGACATAAATTCATGACATTAGGTCTTTAACATGAGACATGTAAATTCATGACATTAGTGAATATATATATATATATA
>ML792426.1:281975-303726 GCA_009831015.1 Picea engelmannii | reverse complement strand
TAGAGTTTTCTGAATTAGAGTTAACGATCTCCTTGTACTATGTTAAAAAAAAATTATCCACTAACTCTTTATCATACCACACATTCTCTTTAAATTTAGAATCGATAATATTTGTAATATTATCGATATTCTTTATGATAGCTTCTTATTGCCCAATGATTTAACCAATATTTGGCATTTGTATGCCATCCATGCTTGAGCGGCTAGTGATTTTGGCTAGAGTTTGAAGCAATTTTGGAGAACCTCTTGTCATCATATTTTTTATCTTGTTCTTGTACGTTAAGGATCTAATCATAGCAATGCTCTATCTAATCCCATATCCTAGGGATAACTAACGAGATCATGTCTCGAGGCCCACAGGTAATAGACATGGAGTGCCGAGAGTCAAATGACTTGAGCATGGCCCTAGAGGGCCCCTCTTTTCTTCAGTGCAACCCATCTATCAGTAGTAGCAGTATCCATCCCACTAGCTTGGTCCTGAAGTAGCATTGAGTCTTTCTCCATGAGGTAATGAGTACGGCTATCATGGTATGTGTCACTCTAATTATTTAAGCACTTGAATATGTTGCACTGAATTCTCCTTCATTTCATAACGTTTACTTGGAAATTATTCTCTTTAACTTGTTCATACCTGGAAGGGTGACATGATGCCCTAGTAAGTTGATCTCCCTTTAGGATGGGTTGCCACTAGGTGGGTCTATGAAATGTCATTGTTCATTCCCTCCATACTTACCACTTTCCATCCTTACTCCTCTCATTTTCCCCTACCTTTGTTTGGGAATTGATTTTTCCACACTAGGAAGGGTTGTACCTTGCCTTGTGGGAAGAAGGGGCTGAAGGCCCAGGGGGTAAAAGTAGATGGAAAGAGTTAAAATCCAAAGAAACAACCTTTGAGATGTTTCGCCCAGGTATTCTTGAGAAAGCAGTAAAAAACTTCTCAGTAAGAAAAGGGGACCCATAAGATAAATAAACACTCAAGGTATTAGTTGGTGGATGGGAGGTCTCATCATGAGACAACCTATTATAACCATGGGCATGTAGCAGTATGACACTACCATTTATCCGGTCACCAAACTAGGGTAGTGGCTCTTGGTGGCTTAGCCAAGCGAAAGAGGGTCTCATCACGATCCATCGTGCTCATCTCCATGAAATACTTGTGGATAATGATGTCACCTTTGGTCACCAAGCCAGGACAGTGTCCCTCAACTCTTCCCTTGAATCATAAAAGAAAAAGATCAAAAGAAATGAAGCTAAGAATAAAAGGAGATGAATGGGATAGGAAACAATGGCATCTATGACAAGGTGCATCTCACCCTCTACAAAGGCACCCACAGGTAAGATCTGAATTTCCCTTTTATCACTACACCCCATGCCCAAACACTTGCCCCACACAACCTCACATGCACTTACATGACCCAGAATGGTTCTCACCTAGGAAACATCCCAAACTTAAGGAGGATTAGCCCAATAGGAGACCCTGAGACCTTCTCCAAACATGACTAGTTAAACTACATAATGTCTTTGAGCATTTTTCTAGGTAAAGGGGGGTTTGATGCACATGTTTGGGTAATTTGATTATTGGATGTGATTTCCATTCTATGATCCATGTGAATTATGAACCCCTAGAGGGCGTTCTTACTGTTGTTGTAGGACTTTTTTGATGGACAGGTACACGTGGGGAAATGATTAGCTCGAACCTCCATGGGGCTAAAAGCCCATAGATGGAAGTTGAAACCCCAAGCAGGGGCAAGAAGACATCAAAGACTTTCACTATGAATAAAGAAGGATGTTTCCCTCAGAGACACTCTAACAAACCTAGACCCAAGGGGATCTTGCTCTTCCACCTAGACGTTGACCCTTGAGAGCCCATGACATCATCATTATGACCCTGGATGTCATCCAGATCTAGGGTTTGAATTTATGAGGGCAGTTGTGTGATGGTTGGCACATGTGGCATAATTCAGTGCCTTTGGAGGCCAAACGTTCTGCATATGGGGCCCAACATTCCACCCTAGGAGCTCAACATCACCCTAGAAGGGCATGGTGTCACCCTTGGAAATGATTTCAGGGGTTAATTACTTTCATTTATGTAAAAAATGGATTTTTGATGTAATTTGGCCAAGTTGGCCTTTTTATGACCTAAAGTTAATTAAAGGTCATTGCTACTATATAAATAGAGATAAAGTACTCTCATTTTTCATCATCACTCATCACACACTTAGTGTGGACTGAAATTTGCACCCTCTTTAAGGACTATTAGTTGAAATAACTAGTGTGCAACTTCTTGGAGTGGCTTATCTTGGTGTATTATGGATATTTTTCATGGTGGAAGATCTTCAACTAGGGTTTGGCTTGATTATTCTTGGTGAAGTAAGTAGAAAATATGCAATTTGTTTATGCTAATGAATGCTTGTGGTAAATTTTACTTGTTTCATGTTAAAGATTATGAAATTGCTTGCTTAAAACCTAGGAGAGAAACATAAGTTACTTATTTCTCTCTATAGTCTTCTAATTGCTTAAATTTCTCAAGTGCACCTTGTTTAAGAAGTAGCTACTAGAACCCTAAAGTGCTAGCTCTCTAGTATTTCTACTCTACATATTGCATACATTATTTCAATAGTCTAAGGAAGGAAAACTCACTAGGGCTTAATATTCCTTACTCTCTAGCAAGTTTCTCTCTAGGATTTGGATACTTGAGGCCTTGGGTAGCCAACACCTCCCCCATCCATCCCTTCTCCTTTGAAAAAGTATTATCATTGCTACTTTGCTCCAAGTTTTGTCATTGCTATTGTTGACTCCATAAACCCTAAAAGGCACTAGTCTACCATTAAAGTGAATGATTGATCAAACAAACACTCAAAACTTTCCACTTGAAGATTTAGGTAACCTTTGCTAACCCTAAACTAGACTAACTCCTTAGCTAACTTCTTGTTGTTGCAAGTTATTGCTACAGCCATACTAATTCATGCTAAATCACCTACATGCTAATTCATGCTAATTCATACTAAATCACCTACATACCTCACATTTAGCTCATCTGGAAATCACTTGTGACAATTTCCAATCAATCTACTAGATAAATGTTGAGTTTGCATGGTGTTTTCTTGCAATTTTGAGCACTAGATTTTTTTTTGTTACAATAGATTGCTACAGCCATATAACTTGCAGAAAATTCTTTGCAAAAGTTATATTAAGTGCTAGCTAAACATTGCCAAATTTGTTTGTGACAATTTATTATCAATTTGTCTAGTCAAAGTTACTTTTTCTTGTCCTTTTCAAGCAATTTCAACGCATAATTCTTGTGGATGTTATAAAATACTCATTGTTGTTATAAATTGTTACATTGCTGCAACTTTATATCAGCTAGCCCATTTTGTGAAGGTTCATGGTCTTACGATGCACTATCATCGTATTTTTGTACTTGCAAGCTGCTATATTTTCTTCTTGTTTTGTTCTAGGCAAGTACATTTCATTTTACCATTTGCTTCGTCTCTTAAAGGCCATAAGAACATTTTGAACTGAGTGACCATTGAGAGGGGGATTTTCTTGCATCCTTTCCTTAGTTATCATCCCTTTAGGTCATCGGGGACGTCTCCCCTAGGGTAATATTGATATACTCCTAAACAGAAAGGAGTTTCCTATTAAGGTCACAGTGATAGGTCACCCCTTGTTACGCCAATATTGCATCCACTTGCCTTGGGATTTGGGAAAGTACAAATTGTCCAATAACACTATCAATGGGGGAAAGACTTGCTTCTATGAGAAGGATGGGATAGGGTGTATTTCCCTTAATTTTGAGATTGTAAGTTATAAATTCTTTTAGATCTATTTTATCTTTCTCCAAGATTATCTAGATATACTACAACCCCAAACTTCACATCCATATAAGATAATTAGAGTAACGAGAGTGTGAGAGAGATTTTTTTTTATCCCAAATCCAAAGTTTTGTTGATTTACAATTGTTTTCGAACCCATAATAAGCTTTCCACCCTCTATTTATCATTTTTTCAACGCTATAGTTCCAATTGAGCTTGTGGTGGATATTGATTCAAAAATACTTGTATGAAGGCACTTCTTCCAAGGTATTGTTATCATAAAAAAAGTATAGTAGGTGATCCTTTTGGATTTAATTATCATAACAGTTATCAATAAAATTTCGTCCGCAAATGGTTACAAGAATTCAGCATCATCAGACAGTTATGAGGTCATCCATGGACCCGAATTAACACAAAATCATTCCCAAAGGGTCAAAACTATACAACTAGTGAAAAAATTAAAGGGCACTATGAAGACACAGGGCGTGCGCACACATGCGTGAAACAGGAACATAGAAATCATGCACATGCGCATGATGCGCGACTGTTGTCACAAAAATCCGTGCACCTGAGAAATGGCGCATTTATGAGAGTGGTCGGCCTCCCACCCACTTCTGGTTCAGCTTCCAAGTTGATTTGACACTCAAATCTGGACTGGATTCGACTGGGTAGTTGGTCAAAGACCTAGAAATGACCTAATTAGCCTCTTTACACACTACAAACTAGTTGGACAATAACTCAAAGGAATGCTATAAAAAGGCCATGGATACACTTCATTTTTCAAGGAATTCATAGCAAAGTTATGCTACCATTATTCTCTTGAGGAATCCTCTATCCCTACTAAGAGTATACTTGCATCATTGCATTGGGCAATCCATCTCACCCCTTGAGTGGATTAGCAAAGAATTATTTCACCATTTTCATTTTCATTTTCAAAGTTATAAGAAGAGCTTATTTGTGGGGGTCCAAGAGCCCTCCCTTGGAGGAAGAAATGACTCATAGTCCCCTTGCTTCATGGTGTTTTATTTCACTAATATCAGCCTTATCATTGGTGACATGGGTCTCATTGTTTCTTTTGTCCTTATGTCCCTATGTTTATTAATTTAGTTGTTGTTTCATTTCTTAGTTTAATTCTTAGTTGTTCTTTTTATATTTATTTCTCTAACCCTTTTCCTTGCAGTTGTCCTGCTTAGCAAACCCAACTAAGCTTGAAAGCACCTCTGTTTTTCTCACCAAGGTGACGAAAGAGGCACAACAGATTGGTGACTCCAGCGAGGAAAGATATCAATTTCCTACCCCATTTGGGTTTTTCTAGCTCTTCTTTTGGTTTATTTAACTTGCAGGTGCATTAACCGGCCTAAGTCGACCTGCCAATCATCCAATTCCAAGGTGAATTGAGAGAATTCCATCCAGAATTTTCATTCATGGTCATGTGTCACCTGTGCGCGGGTTTTGTGACCCACAGATGCGCATCATGCGCACATGCGCCCAATTCACAATTATGTTCTTTGCACGTGCGCTCATTAACTCTTTTCGGTCTGTGCACATGCGCTCTGTGCACTTTTGTCTCCATTGAGACCCACACACCTATACAAAAATTCACATTGTAAAGTTTTTGAGATGTGGGGAATGCCCTTAGACTTCTTAAAAGTGATTTTATGCATGTTTTAAAGCTGCACCTCACTTAGTCCCCTCTTCATATAAAGGGTTTAGTCAAAACACATAGGCACTTAGGGGGTTAAAATCAATTTTTCCTCTTTTGTTTTCATTTTCACCACATGGATGGCTTGTTTTGACTCAAAATATAAGTTGAAAATCATTTTTAATCACATTTAACTTGCATTGGGACTAGAAGTTGGATAACAATCACTTAGTATGCTCTTCTCTCGCGCCTCCAAGTGAACTTGAGAATCAGAAAAAGATTGTGAAACAATTCCATCTCCCTTAAGAAGATTAAAACCTTTAGGAGAGGACAACAACCCTTCTTGGGACTCCTCTTAGATTATTTCTTCAAACACATCTTAATATTGTAACGGGCCCATACATACCCACATGCTACAAAGATAGGATAGTGTTGAAATTTACTTTCTTAGATCAAATCACTAGGGAAGTTTAAAGGTTTTGTAACGGGCCCATACATGCCCACATGATCACAATCTAGGATGGTTTCAAAGCTTTTCTTAGATTACATCACAAATAGGGAGTTAAAGGAATTGTAACGGACCCACATGTCCACATGCTAGCTTCCTAGGGAATTTTGAATTACGCAAGGTTGTACCAAAGGCACTTAGTTAATTAGGTAATTAATACTTGTAAGGACCAAGCGAAGTCCACATGCAGCAAGGTGACACCTAATACATTAAAAATTGGCACACTTTCACTCATTCACACAAAAAAGTCACTTATCACTCACATAGCTTCTTCTTGAAATGTGGAGGTCAAAGTAAGTTTCCTCCAAAGGGATTCTGAAACACCCCACCATTTTCTTGACGAACCTATCCACTCCCATTTAAATTCAACAAGGTTGGTTCACACCCCCAACCTCTCAAAACAACTACATCTAAATTTTTTCTAAAAACTCACTAAGTTCTCCTCCACAGGAGGTGCCAAAAGAAATTTTTTAGTCTAGGTAGGATTTCGGGGATAGGCATCCAAATAACTCCCCGTTATCTGGTTCTCACATTGTCAAAACCATAGAAGTTGTCAAATAGGGAACTGAAAATCCTCCAAGTCAAGTGTTCCTAACACCATAAGGCAGGGAGATACCCGTGAAGGGTTGAAGGCCGAGGTCCAGTTGTTATGTGCGTCCCCCCTTGAGGCACCCACCTCTTGGACGGGATCTAACCCATGACCCATTTCTGAGGCTGAAAATCTAAATGTCACACTTTGACCAAGGTACCTAGTGACCAAATTTTAGGACATCTACCCAGGTGGCAATTGTGAGTTGCAATTACACCTTGATCGGATTTTGTGTGGCTATTGGGAAATATCGCCAGCTCTTTCGGGATATGCTCCCTTTACCCCTCATTATAACCGATTGTTTCATCCTTCACTAGTTTCTCTTCCGGTGACTTCAGACCCCACTATTGAGTACTATTGAAAGGTCCAGTGCTATTTGAGAGGAAGGACGTTACGTATTTTAGGACACGAGCATTTGTTTTCTTTGATTCCCCACGCGGAAAAAACCCACTTATCCACATATATGCTTCTTTTTCAAACTACTTTATGTATGATGCACTTCTTATTACATTTTGATTTTGATATATATATATTGTGTAAATTTCAAAATTTGCAACAAACAACTCTTGTTTCTTTATTACTCTCATCACCATTTGCACACATTCACTCAACTAGTTGGACATCATAGGGGACCCACATAATCCCCGTCATTCTCGACGCTTGCTTAACCTCCCTCCTATCTTAGGAGGAGTGTTTGGTCTTGCCCACTCATCGGCACCACCATCTCACACTCTAGTGAGTGCCACTGTCTTAGGATCAGCCTTGCTTGGTTCCACATTACTTGGGTCCACTTCCCAAGGTCCTTCGTCCACTCGCTCTCCTTTACACGGAAGCGTGGGGGAAACTTCCTCTCAAGGGGGAAGTACCAAACCACCTAGCCCCCCTCCAGGGTTAGGTTCACAACACACTCACACCATGGCATGAGCTAATCCTCAACCAACACTCCTGATGCCATATTTGGCCTCTCTTAACATCCCACATCTAAGCAAACTCACCAACGATCTTATATTGCATGACCACACATGGCCTATAATGCCCACCAAACTACCTTCAGACATAACCAAGTTTGAAGGAAAGGCAGGAGATGACCATGCCAACCATGTCATGACTTTTCACCTATGGTGCTCTTCCAACAGCATTATGAATGATTCCATCAGACTGCGATTATTTCAATGCACACTCATTGGCCCATCAGCCAAATGGTATGTAGATAAAAAATCAAGGTCCCATGCGACTTTCGAGTCCTTGGCCAAAGCATTTTTGACCTTCTTCCAATTACCAATATGCCATGACAATGGTCTGGAACTACTCTCTAATTTCAAACAAACCTTAGCCACAGATATCATTGATCACATTCACAAGTGGCGTAGGCGACGTAGTTTGTGCAAAGCAGAAACCACCAAACAACAGTGTCTTGACTGGTTTCTTAGATCACTTGTTTCTCTCCTTGGTAAGGATGTAGCTTCCACCTTCCCTCAATTAGAAGAAGAAGCCATCAGTAAGGCTCAACAATACGACCTCATCTATTCACAGTCAGGGTACTTATACATTGTACTTCCTGATCTCCCAAAACCTCATCTATTCATAGCAGATGAACTAATTGGTAATACCACTCACCACAGTCCAAAACCCCCACAACCACCAATGTATGGAACACCTCAATACCTGCCAGCATACGGAGGCACCACTTATTACCCCCCACCCCCTTATCAACAACCATACCCTATTGCTATGCCTCCACCCATCAGTGGGCCACCGCCAACACCCCCCATCCACCCACCTATTCAAACGAATTCTGGTACCCCCTCTACCTCAGCTTATAGTACTAGTGAAAGCACCACGCCTTCCTATGTACCTTACGGATCATTACCTCCATAGAATTTGTACTTTCCATTTCCTGGTCCCCTACAACCCATGGCTCCCCCACATCCTCATGCTGGGGTGAATTTTGTTCAACCCTCTCCTGTTTAGCAATATCAAAAATTTGAACAGCTGAATATGGAAAATCTGACTCACCCGTCGAGCAATGCCAAAAATAAAGGAAGAAACAGGAACAACAACAACCCAGGTCAAGGCGGGAATCAACCCTAGCAGAACCAACCTACTGGGGGAAACCAAAACCAAGGGAATCAGAACCCCCAGGGGGGCAATAACAATAGGCATCAAGGGAGAAATAATAATAACATTAAAACCAACTTCCCTTGTGCCCTTTGTGGTGAGTTCGGTCATTATACTCATCATTGCCCCCAAATCACTGATTTCAAACGGCTGAAAGACTCAGGTATTCTACCCCATCCTCTAGCCCCACTTGCCCCTCAACAGGCCCCACAAAAATATGTGCAACAACCCCCCCTGTCGTGCTGCAGAATCCTATTCCACACCAAGGTGTGATAAACACCCACTAGGACACACAGCCTCCCTTACCTCAGGTAGGACAGTACCTCAACCCAAACAATCCAGCAGATCGCACGATCCTCCTCACTAGCGAGGAAGAAATCCTTCTACAAACATGCAATCGTCAGTATCATGCACCTCCTGAGTCTCCTCCCATTTCCTCAGAAACAATCCCCACACCAACGGGACCCCCGTTGGTGATCCCTCGCCCTAACACAGAACCACCTCTTCGCATCCCTCACATTCCATTGCGCAGGAATGTCCACAACCCACAAGCTAGGGAAACTCATAATTACAATTTGGTTGATGACTTAGCACAATCCCCAGTTGCCATGTCAGTCTTAGAATTCCTAAAGACTTGTCCCACTCAGCGAAAATCATTACTTTCTGCCTTGGGGGAAGTGGACCCCGCAGATACTCGACTCATTACATTTGATCTTGACAGTGGAGAACCTTGCCTTCCCGCCTTGATCACTTTTCAAATCGTAGTAAAAATACGAAACATCACAGTTCATCGATGTATCATCGATGAAGGTGCATCTACATGCATTATGTCCAAATCTGTATGGCAGAAACTTGGTTCCCCCAAACTCATACCCTCTGCAATTACCTTACGAGCCTATGACGGATGACCATCATCTCCTGAAGGGCTCTTCCAAAATGTCCCCATAGAACTCGAGGGAAAGACTATTCTCATCGACATCGAAGTTATCGATGCTCCACTCGATTATAATATCTTGTTCGGTCATAGCTACATGTATTCTATGAAGGCAGTTGCCTCTTCTGTCTTTCGAACAATGATGTTCCCCCACAATGGGAAGATCATTACCATTGACCAAGTCTCACTTTATGAGCCTAACCCTTCTGCCAATATCGATAACATTCTTCCTCTCATCCACACGAGTCATGACGCATACCCACTCATCGAAATGGGTCCTGGAATTTTTAAAGATCCATCATTGTTAGGAACTTACCACAGAGCACCACCGCTCCTTCATCCTTCCAATCAAGTATGCACCATATCATCTAATGGAACTGACATAGAGGATACCCTTCCTCCTAGGGAGGCTTCTATCATATCTGATGTCCCACCAGTCGCAGAACTTCCCCCTCACAAGCCTCCTGCGAACTCGTCAACCTCGTCAGTCCACGATTTCACCCCTCCCCAAGGCCATATTCCAGTTTGGGAGAGAGTTCCCCAAGCCATCACTCAAATCCCCTTCTTTTACCCTCCACCTAGCGTCAAAGCTTTCCAAGTAACTACCACACTTACCCTCCCTAATATGGTGTTAGCGATTCCATTTTGGTATTTACATCCACCCGAGATGGTCCCTCAAACATCCCTTTCCCCCCCAAATGGAAGGAATCCCAATGACGATTCCCATACTCACTCCCACCATACCCTCTACACTCCCACTCACTATCCCCCCTGCCCCAGCTGGGGGTAGGAGAAAGAAGAAGGAGCCCATAGCTCCACATCCTCCACGCATCCAACCTCCTTGCGCGCTATGTGAGAAAGATGGACACCAAACCAACAATTGCCCATCTCTACCAGAGTTACGGAATTTGATTCCACTCAATCAAACTCCCTCAACACTCGCCACTATAGCAAGTACTGCCGCTACCACCCTTCATTCCAGTAGTAAAGGGTTACGAACCAAATTCGCTTGCGCTATATGTTCAAAATATGGCCATTATACCCACCATTGCCCAGTACTGCCACGCTTTCAGCAGACATTAGCCGCAATACGCCAAAGCTTCCTGAGCGAACCCAGTCCAGCTACGTCATCCCTACCAAAAATCACTGACATCCATTATGTCACAACTTCATTCAATGAACGTATGAGATGCCTATGCTCTCTATGTGAATCCTTAGATCATTTTACATACCAGTGTCCTATGATCCTTGAATACAGGCAACGCCAATTGACCCTTCTTAAAAGACCCACAGAATTGATAGTTGATCGTACCTTGTCACTAGAGATTCTTCACATCATTTCTCACGAACCCGAGGCCCTTCCAACGCCACCATGGTTCTTGGATGAATTTTATGAGGATTCACCCCCCAATCCCCCCAACTCTCCCGCTCATTTCCCTATGGAAATTTTACACCCAACTACCACAGGTACTCCTCAGTATTCGATATTTGGTTTATGTCGAGCGAACCATCACAATTTCCTTGCATCATTCCCCCTACTTCTTCATCACCAAGGGGCAACCACACAACAACAGTCACCGATATAACTCTTCTTGACCCCTTGTATTCCCACCAATTCCACTATGATGAGGAAATACTAGAAGAGTTAAACAACCCTGACTACCCGTGGGATGCACTACACCACCGCGCACTCTTCTTTCCACAGGAAGCCTCCGCGCCTCCTAACCAACACCCCATATACGTGGTCGAAACCAAGGATTTCATCCCATCAGGACATATCGACTAGTTCAACAACCCCATTCCTGCCCCAGATGCTTTTGAAGAAGGCAACATGGCCAACATTTCACTGACCATCAAAATCGACATTTCCATCAAAAATGGCGTCGTCGAGGAAATCACCATTGGATCCGCTTACAATCCTCAAGAAATAATCGCCTATAAAACCCTCTTCCAGGAATATCGGGATATTTTTTTTTGGTCATACACAGAAATGCCTGGCCTTGATCCCTCTATCATCGAACATCGCATCGACACCTGGCTCGGCATTACACCCATTCGTCAAAAATAGTGACCGCTACACCCTTCCAAAGCAGTGGTCATCAAAGCTGAGATTGAAAAATTACATGCTGTCAGGTTCATCTACCCCATCGCCTATACATCATGGGTTTCCAACCCTGTACCCGTTAACAAAAAATAGGGCACTATCCACATCTGCATAGACTTTCGTGATCTCAATCATGCATGTCCCAAAGAAAACTTTCCAACGCCTTTCATCGATCAAATTATCGATGACTACGCAGGCCACAAGGCTCTATCCTTCATGGAAAGTTTCTCTGGTTATAATCAAATCCAAATTCACCTAGTCGATCAGTACAAAACCGCATTTACTACCCCCCTGGGGTACTTTTTCATATCGTGTCATGCCGTTTGGACTAAAGAATGTTGGCGCAACTTTCCAATGGGCTATGACATACATTTTTCATGATCTAGCTCATATCATCCTCGCATACTTGGACGACCTCACAGCTCGATCCAAGAAACGCACCCAACCCCTTGATGATTTACAGATCATCTTCCAACGGTGTCGTCAGTACAACATCTGTTTGAATCCCCTCAAGTGTGTGTTTTGCGTCACCACGGGGCACCTCCTTGGATTCATCATTTCCCAAAGAGGTATTACTGTGGACCCCCTCAAAGTCCAAGCTATCACCGAAATTCCACCACCCCGAAATTTACGTCAACTCCAAAGCCTACAAGGCAAGGCTAACTTTCTACGACGATTTGTCCCAGACTACGCCATTTGCGCACATGGTTTCCTTCGCTTAATACATCACGACATCCCATTTCACTGGGGTGAACATGCCCAACAATCATTCGACGATCTTAAAATGGTGCTCTCCAATGCCCCTTTAATTAGTGCACCTGACTACAATCGCGACTATATCCTCTACATATCAGCATCAGTTGTTTCAGTAGCAGGAGTTCTCGTTCAGCTAGGTGATGAAAATCGTGAGCATGTCATTTATTACGTTAGTAAAAACCTCTCAGGGCCACCCTTGAAGTATAAACAGGAAGAGAAAATATCCCTTGCAATCATCCTCGCAGTCCGGAAACTGCATCACTACATTTTGCTTCGCACAACTAAGGTTGTAGCAGATTCCAACCCTATGCAATACTTGCTCAATCGTCAGCAAATTAATGGAAAATTTTCCCGATGGATCGTTATCCTTCAAGAGTATGATCTTGAATTCTCAACACCTAAGAGAAAGAAAGCTATCGTTCTCTCCGAACTTGTCATGGCCCTCCCCTCTGACATAACCAGTGCCCCCGTCAATATCAACTTTCCCGATGAACACCTCTTTTACATCACTTCGGATGATCCTTGGTACGGTGACCTCCTCGTCTACCTATGAACTCAAAAGTTTGGTAACCACCTTTCACGAGATGATCGTCGTTGTATTCGCCATCAGGCCCCCCGCTACCTCCTCATCAGAGACATCTTATACCGGTGAGGGGTCGACACCATTCTTCATCGATGCTTGACCATTGACGAGGCCGACAGATTCTTAAATCACTGCCGCAGCGTCTCATGTGGGGGCCATCTTTCGGGAATATCCATTGCTCAGAAAATTATCCGAGCAGGTTACTTTTGGCCTACCTTTTTTCATGATTGCATTCACACCATGAAATGATGCGAGAAGTGTCAGCTTTACGCCAACAAAGCCCGAGCACCACCTACTCTTCTTCATCCAGTCATCACTGCTGACCCTTTTTGTAAATGGGGCATCGACTTCATGTCTTGTAATCCTCCCTCTAGCAATGGACACAAATACATTGTTGTCGCAGTCGATTACTTCACCAAATGGGCTGAATCTATGCCCACCTTCAACAATACCGCTGACACCATAGTGTGTTTTTTCTTTAACCACGTCATATCTCGCTTTGGAGTACCACTCCAACTTGTTTCCGATCACAGGAAACACTTTGAGAATGAGATTTTCGTTGGAGTCTCATCTCAGTTAGGATTATCCCACGAGTTTTCCTCACCATATTACCCTCAGTATAACAGCAATTTCAAAGCAGTTAACAAAGTCCTCAAGACCATGTTACAGCGCACGGTTAATAAACATAAGACCAATTGGCATCATATGTTATTTTCCACGCTATGGTATTACCGTACGGTTGTGAAAACAGCTACTAATTTCACACCATTTCATCTAGTCCATGGGGTTGAGGCCACTCTTCCCATCGAGTGCGAAATTCCCACCTTACGCACCGCAATTGAGCTATTACCTGACACTACTCCAATGGAGCAGCGCTTGCTGAACTTTGATTCCCTGGATGAAGATCGTCGATCTTCATTACAGAACAATGAGGCAGCTAAAAAACGATCAAAGGCCACTTTTGATCGACATGTCAACCTTCTCTCATTTCACAAAGGTGACCTTGTCCTTTCTTACGATATCGCTTATGATACCTTTGGCCACGAAAAACTCTAGTCACTATGGCATGGCCCATACATTATCCAACATTGCCTCACCAAAGGCGCATACATCCTGGCCTCTCCCGAAGGCCTCTCTCTCAAAGAACCCATCAACTGGTTATACTTAAAGAAATTTTATGCTTAAACGTAGTCATTCTACTTTAGGTTATTTATTTTATAGTGTTTTTAATCTTTTTTTTCATCCCTCACGTCTAAACTATCATTTGTGCTATTGACAGATGCTTCCTCCATCGGCCTACTACATTGATTACGCCGACGACGCCAGCCATTGGACACAAAATCTCGCTTCGGCCACTTGGGTTCTCTACACCTCCTCACATGAAATTCTCCATTCGAGTGGCATATGTTTGGGTTTAGCGACCAACAACCAAGCCGAATACACTACCGTCATTGGCCTCCTGACCAATGCCTAGCATCATCGTATTCGTCACCTTAGCGTCTTTCTCGAATCTCAACTAGTCGTTCTCCAGCTCAACAATGTGTACCACGTACGTGATCCTTGCCTCTTTCGTAAATACCTGCAGGTTAGACTGTTATCTCGACATTTTGATTCCATTACATTTACACATATTTCAAGACAATTGAATCAAATTACAGATAACATAGCTAACATTGTGTTAGACTAGCATATATCACATCAAGCTACCTCTACACATACATAAACACATCAACAACCTGTCACAGCATATATATAGATTAAACATCATCAACACAAAACACATGTAAACATCACATAGATCTCAAAATGTATACTCATGTATATATAAAACGGTCCACAGTGCCATCCAAATGTTTACATACAAAAATACAAGTATCTGCAGGCCAATGAAACACCTTGGTACAAAATGGGCTCACCAGCCTATATACAAAAAATACCAAAATACATAGAACACCACTCAAGGTGCCTCTAGAGCACCACCTCCTGCCCCTCCCTCAGGCAGTGGTCTCCCACCCACTACTGGTCCCTCCTGACCAGGAGGTAACCATCCGGTCATAGCAGCACCTGCTACTACTGCTCGCCGTACCATGGCCATCCATAGTGGAAGAACCCCCATGCACTACTCCAGGATGCCCTCATCCTAGATACGTGACCACATGCCCTCAGACACGCCCTCTAGCACCGCCTCCAGGTGGCGGCATATGTCCTCAAAATCTGCTTCGACATCCGCTGGAGGAGCGTGTGATGACCCGGCACCAGGGTCATCAAACCGACGTCTCCTCGCTTCTCTCTCAGGATCAGCTAGTCTCACCTCGGTGTCCTCACGCCGACGTCTCTCTCCAACTCATAGCTCTCCCCGCAGTTGTCGCACTGGATCCTGGCGAGCCGACGCCCTCAACAACTCCACCTCGCGCCTGCAAGGTGCCACATCTACACATACAAACAAGCAATAGATAGTATCAACGACTATATCATATACATATGTCGTGCTATCTCAAAAAACATATATAAAAAACTCACAAACATACCTTGGTGATCAAAAACCTCCCCAGGAGGTAACACCATGTCCATATCCTCCCAGAAGTCAACACCCGCATATGGGAACTGTAAAATCACCTACGGCATCTGTCGCCACATCTGTGCCACCTCAACAGTAAAGAAGTGGCCGCCCTCACCATTACTGTGGCGAAGAAAAACAGTCAACCACCGCTTTAGTCGTGGCTCTTGCGCCCCGGGCGCACCCAATAAAATCCTAGGGCGCAACATAGGCACCCTCTCCAAAAACCAAGCCACTAGGATGGACCCAAAGGAAAACTCTCCTGTATCCGTGGATCGACAGTGGTCCAGCTTCCCTACCATCCTGGAATGTAGCGTAAGCCCCCAGGTGAAGTCCTCACCGACCAATACCCTCTCCATCACACACAGTTGACCACCATTGATCTGCTACATCACAAGGGACCCATACACTCTCACAATCATCGTTGCTATACAGCGATGCACCAGAGCATCCATCGCCCCAATGCTCACAACAGTGCCAGAAATAAAGTTCGCCTTCGAACAGTACCTTCGGCCAACTATCGCCAGCGCCACATCGCTCGGTAACACCGGCTCTACCGGTAGGGGCATTCCCCAAAACGGGATCCCATTCAAAAAGTATATGTCCTCCACCGCAGTGAAGGCAATCTGCTCTCCCCGCACTATGAAACAATGCAGGTCTGGACTCCACATCCGGATAAGGAACTAGAGGAGATACTCTTGCGCCCGTATCAATGGGCACTCAAAGAACTTCAATAGCCCACAGGCTGCCAAAGTAGCACGTACACCCGGATCCTCAATCGCCACAGCATCCCTTAGCTGGGACCAATCCCGCTCTCGCCAACCAACAGGCATCGTGCAGAATGATCGCCTACAGCCATATAAACAGTCCTAAGTCGGCCAAATGGACCATAAACAACATTAAAAAGATAAGTTTTACACATGTCAACCTTGCCTCCAAGGTGTAGCTGTTTAACCCGCAGGCGCGCACACATGCGCACCTATTCACTCTATAGGCGTGCATGTATGCGCGCCTGTCCACTCCACAAGAGCGCACTCGGGTGCGCCTGTCCATCCTTCAGGTGCGCACGGGTGCGTGCCTGCTCAACATACAGGGGCACCTTCATGCGCCCTTGTCACGAACACAAGCGCGCTTGCTCAACATACAAGGGCACCTTCATGAGCCCCTGTCACGAACACAAGCGCGCCTATCCAATACACAGCCGCGCACACATGCGCAACTATGAGGCCAGCAGGCGTGCACTTGTGCATGCATACCTCTGGATTGCCCATGCACGTGGGGGCCCACACCCATAAAACCCCCTGTACGACCCTCCGTACAGCCCCTGCCCAACAATGGAAACCCTAATTCTATGCACGATGATCAGACCACTAACCTGAAGCTCGTTGGTCCTCAATCGGATGCCTCATCCTCCCAGAATCTCCAAATCTCCTCTAAATACTTCTCGTCCAGTCACTATAGCAGCAAGTACAAATGAAGTGGCAATGTGGGCCCTACAATTATATATAGGCCTTTTCGCCAAACTTCCACTGACCATTACGGGAGCTCCGAGTGTCCATTTCTCGATCCGTCTTCAGCCACGAGATCAACATCCCGTCATCTACATCACAACAGTCCCTGGGCCTCTTTTCATCATGATCCCTTGGGAGGCCATTTTTTTCATACCCTTACCAGGTACGCATGCGCATATTCAAAATTATCAAATAAATGCTCATATGTTCGATTCTCTTTAGATATTTTTCACGTTGGGTATTTGGTTTTCATATGTGCAGGTACTTGGTCATCATACATCAACGCAACCCCTTCAGGTATATACTCAGTACTGGCATGTAGTCATTCCCTCTGAATCTCACTTACATCTCCAATCACACCCTTTGACATTTGCCTCTAGGACCCCTCATCTCTGGCTCTGCAGTACCAACACCTCCATTCACATCTTCGGTACTATCACCCGGTAGCACTCTTACCCACATGAGTTGTCCCATTCATAGCACCCTTTTGCACATTGACACTCATGTTGTTTTTCAAACCTTTAAGGATGGGAGTCCCGATAGTCTTACATCATGTCGTGAATCAGCCACATACTCATTCTCCTCATTTTTCTAGCTTTCCCACCAGACTCCCAGATTATCTCTTCAAGGTTCTATTTTTTACTGCACCTCTGCAGTATCATGAACCCTCCATTTCATCCACAATCAGTTTTCCCATCTGCAAATTTCCCTTCATTTCACCTACCTCATACAGAAATCCACCCATGGGGCCCCCACCCTCCACCAGTTCTCCAAACACATTGTGCCCTACCCGAGCCAACCATCTTACATTGGGGCACCAGTTTCTATATTTGTTCACTTATCCCAAAATTATTCTTTATTTATTGTACAAACGCCTTTGTTTCCAGCAGTTACATTACCTTTTTGTCATCACCTTTGGCGACCTTCTTCCCTTTTTGGAAAATGCAACCCATGTTGCCCTTGGTTGGGGCACTCTTTATCATCTACCCTTATTGACATCGTCCATATCCTCTGAGTATCCCACTGGCCACTTACCTCTACCCTCTGAGTTTATTCACTTTGTCCCGCCTCTGGCACAACTTCACCCACATCTTGTTATCCCCCTGACACTCGACTTAGTTGAATGGTTGTGGCCACTTATACTTCACATATACCCCCAACCAAGGGCAGTCTTGAGTCTCCATACATCTTAACTTCGACCATGTACCTCTTCAAAATTCTAAAGCTCATCTAGTAAATTTCATGAAGCCCTTTGCTTCTGGGAGTCACATCCCCCTTTTTTTTGTCGACATCAGCACAGTTTTTCAGAAGGGTGACAGTATCTTGACTCTCATTACCTTACCAATGAGAGCTCTCAGATGGCACAGGGAGAACCACAATTACTCCCTGCTGTCGTTGACCCCCATAACATTCGACATCAACACTTTCTCATGTTACGGTGGGTCTTACTTTGCGACTATTGCAGTTAGTTCTTATACTTGTCGAAGACCTCTGAACTTCGTTGGGCTATCACTGCCTACAAAATCTATGATACTTCTTACAGATGTCACTGCCTACTATTCAAAGTATGTTCCTCCACAGAATTTCCTTTTGCCTTTATCACGACCACCCTTGAGGGTGTTGCAATTGTCTACATCAACACTTCATTCATCTTTTTAAGTTACATGACCCGAGCATGGGGCATGCTCGCCTCGTTTGTACACAGTTTATTTTTTACACACCTTATGGAAGGTTGGGTTCTACAGGTTCCCTTCTCCCTCCAACGAGGAACTATTGACAATCCCACTATTTCTCTCTCTTACAACAGCACTTTTAGTAGAAGAAACATTGATGGATTTCGGCTATACGTATGCTCCTAACCTCATCCATCAGGGGGCATATGTTATCACTGAAATTTCATCCGCAAATGGTTACAAGAATTCAACATCGTCAAACAGTTATGAGGTCATCCATGGACCCGAATTAACACAAAAGCATTCCCAAAGGGTAAAAAATATACAACTAGTGCAAAAATTAAAGGGCGTTATGAAGACACAGGGGGTGCGCACACATGCGCAAAACAGGAATGCAGAAATCGTGCACATGCGCATGATGCGTAATTCTTTTTGCAAAAATCTGCGCACCTGAGAAACGATGCATTTATGAGAGTGGTCGGCCTCCCACCCACTTTTGTTTCAGCTTCCAAGTTGATTTGACACTCAAATATGGACTAGATTCGACTAGGTGGCTGGTCAAAGACCTAGAAATGACCTAATTAGCATCTTTACACACTACAAACTAGTTGGACAATAACTCAAAGGAATGCTATAAAAAGGCATGGATACACTTAATTTTTCAAGGAATTCATAGCAAAGTTATGCTTCCATTATTCTCTTGAGGAATCCTCTATCCCTACCAAGAGTATACTTGCATCATTGCATTGGGCAATCCGTCTCACCCCTTGAGTGGATTATCAAAGAATTATTTCACCATTTTCATTTTCATTTTCAAAGTTGTAAGAAGAGCTTATTTGTGGGGGTCCAAGATCCCTCCCTTGGAGGAAGAAGGGACTCATAGTCCCCTTGCTTCTTGGTGTTTTCTTTCACTAATATCAGCCTTATCATTGGTGACATGGGTCTCATTGTTTCTTTTGTCCTTATGTCCCTATGTTTATTAATTTAGTTGTTATTTCATTTCTTAGTTGTTCTTTTTATATTTCTTTCTCTAACCCTTTTCCTTGCAGTTGTCCTGCTTAGCAAACCCAACTAAGCTTGCAAGCACCTTTATTTTGCTCACCAAGGTGACGAAAGAGGCACAACAATAACCTTTTTTTTTTCAGTGTTTACAGTCATGCCCATGCTAGAGCAAAAATCCTTGAAGGTTATTAGTTTCTTACCTAGGTCATAGGGACTCTTCTTCATAAGAACAATATCATCAACATAAAAGAGGATGATGATTATACTAGGGAGAGTTGGTCCAACACAGTTTGCATCCTCCAAAAAAATTTCTAACTTATCAATATATATGCCGAAAAGGGTAGGGGATAGGGGACAACCTTGCTTGACTCTTATATTACAATTAATTTATTCCAACCAACCCTAAGTGTTCCCAAACTTGGAAATAACTTTCTCATATGGCCTTACTGCAACAACTCTTAACTCGAAAGGGACTTTAATCTCTTCTAACATATTCAAAAGGTTAGTCCTAGACACAATGTCAAAAGTTTTTTCTAATATCAATGAAACAACAAAGGAGATTGGTTTTATCATTATGACACTCCTATGTAATGATCCTAAATGTAACAAGGTGGTCCACAGTGAAATGATAGCCTCTAAACCCAACTTGGACTCTAGCTCTTTTCCCATGGCTTTCTAGCCATGTGTTGATCTTCTTTTCCAAAATACTTTTGTATAGCTTAGCTAAAATAGGGCTAATCATAATGGTCCTATAGTTAGAAGGATTGTTTTTATACCCACTTTTAAAAATAGGTACAATGAGGCTTTGAGTCCAAGATTTTGGAAAGCCTTGTTGGATAGCTAAATTGAAGAGCTTATGTATGTGAGGGATGATGATAGCTCCTCCAATTTTTAATATTTCAGTTTGATAACCTTCGATGTCCTTTTCTTTTCCTTTTGAAAGCCGCTTAACCCCAAACTTAAAGTCTTCTATAGAAAACACTTCATCCTTTGTAGAGATGTTTGGCATGCTATCCATGATAATAGAGGATTCATACAAATATTTAAGATATAAATTTTAGTCCTTCAAGAAAATCTTATATATATATATATATATATATATATATATATATATATATATATATATATATATATATATATATATATATATATATATATATATATATATNNNNAAAATTAAAAATAAATAAATTATAACACAACGATAATACAATGGCATGGTGTTGTCCAGTTATAATACAATTATAACATAGTTATAATACAATGGCATGGCGTTGTCTAGTTATAATACAATTATAACACAATTATAATATGATCTCGTGTTACACTACATGGGAAATGACTCGCATTGTAGACAAAATTAGACAGTGAAAATTTTACTTTCTTCTTTTATCCTCAATGACTTCATTTTCTTCATTAGATGAATCCACACTTGCAAAAAAATCAATTTCTTCTTTCTTCCTCATTGATTCTACTTTCTTCACTTAAATCTGTTGGATCATGTTGTCATTGATGCCAATGGTTTGATTGATTGATGTCAAGTGATTGATTGATGTCAAATGATTGATTGATTGATGATTGGTGTAATATAATATGTATTTTCCTTGATGAGAATGCATAGATGAAGATGGATCAATGAGTTGTCATTGATACATGATGAAGATGGATCGATGTGGTTTCACTGGTATATGATGCATTGTTGGAAAAATGTATAGATGACTCATTATTGTCTTATCATAATTGATAAGGTGCAAAAATGGATGAACTCCAAAGTGGTCCCCTTATGGTGAAATCCCTCATGGGAAGATGCTTTGCAGATTGAGTTATCCTAGAAGAATGGTTGGAGGACCCATGCTTGTATGTGGAATAAAAAGATGAAGATCAAGGAAATTGTTGGTGAAACTATCCTAGATGGATAGTGCTTGTCATGCCATTTCTGGTGGTATGTGGAATGTCACA
>ML792426.1:253049-281915 GCA_009831015.1 Picea engelmannii | reverse complement strand
GTGGATTATTTAAATAATAAATAGAAGTGACAAAATCAATAAATGATAAAGTAAGGTGACAAAATCAAGAAGGAATATTTATGGAAAGTGGTTAACCCTAAAAATAAGGAAAATAGGTTAAGTGACCTAGAAATGGGTTAATAGTATTTAAATGATAAATTAAAGTGATAAATTCAAGGTGGGTTATTTAAATAATCAAGAGAAGTGACAAAATCAAGAAATGATAAAGTAAGGTGAAAAAATCAAGAAGGAATATTTAAATGATAAAGTATTGGAGAACTTTCTATTTATGGAAAGCGGTTAACCCTAAAATAAGGGAAATAGGTTAAGTGACCTAGAAATGGGTTAAGTGACCTAAAAATGGGTTAAGTGACCTATAGGATGAAAGTATAAATAATATAGCAATGGTCTCTTGTAGATCATCTTTTTGTGGATCAATGGAGAGCTTCTTGTGGGAATATATTTTGGAGTATTGATGGAGAGCTTCTTGTGAGAACTTCTTGAGCATTTTTGGTGTGGAACACTTGAGAATATTGAAGATATATAGGTGACTGAGGTAACCAAGGATATCTAAGCCGAAATTCTGAGGAAAGTGAAGAAAAGAAGGCCAAAATGCAAGGAAGGATAAATTCTTTTGATGGTTCTTTCTAAGGTATGTTATTTACAGGTTATCTAACCATTTTCTCTATAATTTTTTTTCTATAATGATTCAGATCCTAAAATTGCTATGCAAGTGAGAAAACATATCCAAGTATCTGTTATTAAACATTCAGCTTGTGGGTCGTTGTATTTTGGGAGTTACACTTTGTGGAAAATAGGGTTTGTGGCTAGTCCTGAAACTAGTCAAAATCAGGTGTTTTGGGTAAAAATGCCATAACTTCTTCATAACAGATCCAAATTAAGTGAGACAAAATGTTTTGGTTAGGGTATAGTATGTAGTATTCTCTGTAATAGTTTTATATCATTTCATCAAATATTTTTTGTGGGGCACGCTCTACAAGGTCGCTCTCTAGAATAAGCCAGAATTAAGCAAGGTATGCCATTTTTGCTATAACTCATTTTCTGAGAGGTTCCAAGTAGTTCCACTTGGAGGAATTGCATAAAACACACTGAATAACATTGTGTATCAGTTTCAGATCTTTATTCAGTACTAGTACAAAGTTATGATTATTTCAATTTAGGGTTATTGACTAATCCAAAACTAGTCATGGTTGAGACAAGCAGTTGATGAGTTGGCACATACATGAGGTGTATAGTTGATGGTGTTGGTACATATTGATAAGTCAATGTTGATGAGTAGTTTACACATGATTGGTGTATACTTGGTACATGGTTGGATGCACTTGTTTATGGTACAGGTTGATTACAAGTTGTTTAGCACAGGTTGGTGCATGGTTGATGCTCTTGTTTATGGTACATATTGATATTTGTTGAGGATTGTTGCCTCATCTCAGTTGGTGCTGAGAATGTAAGCTGAGTATTGCATATAGATCTAGTGCTCTTATAGATTTTTATTCTATTCAGTTGTTGCTGAAAAACCCCCGGATTGAAGTCCATAATAAAAAGAAAAAATGTACATACATCTTGTGTTCCTTGTGTTCCTTGTGTTCCCTGTGGAGATGATTTGTTAATGATATATTGCTGATATATGTTGCTGATATGTATTCACATATAACTGATTATTAATGACAACAATGAGTAATGAGTAAATGTTGAATTCTAACTAATGGGTTTTGTGTAAGAGAGAAATTTTGGGAAAAGATCCCCACACTCATTCACNTCACGCTTGGAAAAAAAAACAATTTCTTCTTTCCTCCTTGATTACTCTATTTTCTTCACTATATAGAATCATACTTAGAAAAAATTTGAAATTTTCATTGCTTCACTACATCAAAAATTGTAGTTCCTACTCATCTTACACAACTCTTGTATGTGTCTATGACTATATTCAAATGAGTCATTACTAGTGTGTAATATAATTCATCTAACACATGATTTTACTTGTGACTTATTTGTTCAAGTTACTGAATGTGATTAACTTATGAGAACTGGGCGAGTCAAATGTTAGTAGGGAAAATTTTAAGGATCCATGATTATCTTAAAGTGTAGAATCTCAGATCAATCTCACTAATTCTTAAAATGCCAACTTTAAGGCCATATTTTTGTAAATATATTCAAATTTGTAAGGGTTTTATATAGTTTCTCAAAAATTTTGGTGATTTTAAAATGAAATAATTTTATCCTATAGAATTTGGGCATATCTTTTTTAGAAAAACATGGAAATTGACAAATATTGTTTTGGAGAAAATAATGGAAAATTAGTCTATGAGTGAAATTTAGCCCCTAAATGTTTCTTTGATAGTCAACTCAAATGAGTACTCAAGGTGAGTCTAGTACTTAATTTTATCTCACATGTATAAATATATCCATTAAAATTAAGAAATATATTCATTTGATTGTAAAACATGGAGTATATGAATTCTATTTTATTTCCAAACAAGTGAAATATAACTCTCAAACCTTGAATGCATCTTGTATTTATAAATATACCCAATGAAATCAATGAATATATTGATTATATCCATTGTGAAACAACAAGAGTATCACTTTTAGAATCTCTCCTTTGTTTCAACACACTAGATAGAAACAATTTTCTTCACCTAAAGGTATTCTCATTTGGTAAAATTTTCACTTTTCTTACTCTTCCCTATAACAAATAATTTTTATATTACATAGATTTTAACTTAACAAAATCTGTACAAATTTTAAAGTAATTATAAATGCAAATTCATGTATATATACAACATATTGCTTCTAGATACAAGACATATAACTTATACATAAAAACCAAATACATGACTTTAGGATATAACAAGCAATCCATTATACCCTTCTCCATATAAACACAACACTCAAATGTCTACCAAATGATTTACATAGCAATAGGATGGATTTATCTTTCATGAAAGTTTCCAAATATGGAATGGTTGTGTAACACCCAATGATAGTGAACCAAAGTGTAAATTACCTTTTGTTATAACCCTAATTTGCACCAGATATGTTTACCTGACATCAGGCCATCTCATTTTACATATTTTTCCAAACCACTATTGAACATCTCCTCTTAAAAACACTCTTTTTTAAGGCACACGCACCCTACTCCACTACTGCACATGTGTATACTCTGGTTGTCCCACTACAACCCGCTTATACCTACAAAAGCATGAAAAAAGGAAAGTTGCAGACGGAACTCACAATTTTGGGTAAGTTACCTAAACTGTTTGACCGCCCATATCCAGTCACTCGTCCAAATACCTAGACTTTTCTAAGCCTATAAAAGAAGGGGTAGGGGTCCCATTTGAGAGGAGAAAAAAATAAGAGTAAAGAAACTCTACCTGATTTTGCATTCCTCTTGTCCCAACCTTTTGCAACCATTTTGTGAAGAGAATCATATATGAAAGAAATTGGAGTACAGTTGAAGAGGATCCCAGGACCATATTCGAGGAGCAGTGGCTAATCTCACTATTATAAGGTATTCTTGTGAGATTAATAAAAGAAGTAATTTTCCCATCCCGCCATATGAGGTGTTTAATGTTTAATATTGATTATATTTTGATAGAATCTCTAACCCATTAGTTCATAGATCAAATGCATGCTTGGAGTTCTTTGTTTTTCTGTTTATGAATGCAGGTCAGCTTTGGGAGGAAACTTGCAGTCAAGGAGCAACCGAAAGCGAAAGGATCTACATCAAACGTGGAAGTCAAGGTATAGTGAATTGATCCTTTTATCTTTATATTTACATATGAATAATGGGGTTGATGATTGGGATGATGGTAAGAAGTATGAGACTTTAGGTCATTTATGCATGCATTACAGAACCCTTAATTCTAGTCTGTAGGGGGATTTACCACTCACAACATAATTGGTGACCATACTGGGGAATCTCTAGGGTTTTCTAGGGATACTTTTTAGGTATTTTAGAATTGGTTTTATTTCCTTTTTCTGATTTTTTTGCAAGAGTCTGAGTTTGTAGGGATTCTGATCTTCCATACGAGTAATCCATGTATGATTGCTTGACTATTTGATTTTATTTTTGGAAATTTACATAGGTATACGCGGCCTGCAGAAGCCTTGCCCGTGTATACAGACACCCCTACCTTTAGCCAGCCCACGTATATCCATTGGGTTGTTGAAGTGTCAGTTGCGTGCTTAAATAATTATTTTTTTAGGAGAGGCATTCATCCTCTTTTCCTTGTCAGAAGTGATCCTTCTTAGGGGTTTCCTGGATTTGGTCAGGGAACTGTGTTGCAGTCTATAGCCTAGGATAACCTCAAATTAGCTTTGTTCTATCAAAGTTTCCTTTCATTTTCTTTGCCAAAGTAATTTTCTCTGACTCTAAGGGACTCTGGTTTCCAATACCAGTGATCCTTGTCTGTGTTGGACTATGTTTGTTTTTTTTGTTTTTTTTTTTCTTCTTGAGCATTTATAGAGCTATACGCACCTTGCAGTAGCTCTGCACACGTGCATACGTGCTCGTCATTTGGATAGCCCACGTATATATGCTTGCTACAAAGGTGACAGTCGCGTGTCTGTGTTAGGGAGATCTTTTGACAGAGAGAGGCTGTCATCCTCTTACCTGTCAGAAGCTAGTATTTTCGGTCTCTGCCCTAGTCTCTGTGATCACAGTCTATAGCCTAGGTTTGACCGTAGCATAGTTTGTTTTTCATCAAAAATATTTCTTGACTTTTCTGTAATAGAGTTTTAGACAAATCTGTGAGTCTTCTTCGATCATCCTTTTGAGGTTTGATCAAGTGACTCCCTGCAATCCGTAGTAGGGCCAGAAGTTATTTTGGTTGTTGTTTTGCCTTCACTTTATCTTTTTGCTTGCTTTAGAAGAAAGAAAAGGAATCCATTTTTCAATTCTCTTATTTTAAAGCATGTTGAAATTTTTCATTTCTTTGTTTGATTTAGTAGTTGGTTGTTTGCATTAATAATCAAGGAAAAGTTTTTCTTTCATAATTTCTTGGCTATTTACTTAGGACAATAAGTAGCTCGTAGTCGAGTGAAATCCTATGTTGAGTTTGTTGTTCAAAGATCTTATAAAAAATAGTTTGAAAAGTTGGTTAAAGAATTTAAAAGAGAAAATATGAATTTGTCAAGAAGAAGTTATTTTGTTTCCAGCTTTCTGTTTATCTTCTCTTTCGTCTCTCAAAACATCACTAGTTTCACTTTCATAACCTTTGACTTAAGACAATACAAAAAATTAACGATTAATTAAAATCAACTAGACTTTATGTTTTGTAGGGTCCATCAACTAGTCTAGGCTAGAGCCTTGATTTAGGTTGGAGAGGAAACTCTTCAAGGCTGCAAAAAATACATAAGAGTATGTGCTAGGGAGTGTTAAAAGTCCAGTATCGTGAAAGTTATCCAGGACCCCCCTCTAACACAGGGTCTAAACATGAGGTCACGTGCGGAAAGGTAGCGGAGATAACCCTTCCAAAGTCAGACCAAGCATAGTGGGGAACACATATAGATGGCTTGTCTTGGGATTACATCGATATCATTTTCCACGGAGCTTCATGGGTCTCGAATCCGTTAGAGATCCTCAATTGTATTCCAGACCACTTGCTTTCAATACTCTTGATAGGTTTTGGGCTTGATACCCTGCTCACTGTGATCCATCCGACTGTCGATTGTACCTGCCTGGTGACTGTTCACGCACTGGCAACCTAGTTTCCGTTATTTTAGGGACTTACACAAGTGACTGCGGGGGTAGATTGCGGTACCTAGGACAGACATCAAGCCACACTTTTCAGAGTATACCCGAAGGGTGCTTCCTATTCGAGTTGCACTTGCACTGGTAAGTTGATCTAGTGTTGGTTGTTGTAAATGTTCTTCCAACTAGTTAGTGATTGATTGTCTTATCTCATAGGGACTTTTTCTAGTGTGTGTTGTTCTTGAACAAATAGAAATACCTAGTGTGTCATTGATCTTCTCACACAGTGGTGGATTAGGAGCTCCGTCGGTCACAAAGGATTCTTGACCTGGTAGGTACACTAGAGCCACCCCCGCCACCGCTAAGGAGAAAACTATACCAACAATGGTCTTTTGAGGCGACTGAGTCACAGAAACCTGTGCCTGAACAACCTCTGAGAGAAGAACTTTCGATTCCAGAGGAACCAACCATTCCAGACATTGGATCAAAATCTCTTGGTCCATCCAAAACTCCAACCACTGATCTTCCGGAGCCTATCATCGTACAAATTTATCCTTACAAGCGCCAGACAATGTCACAAGAAGCAATGGAAACAACTGTTGCCACTTCTTCCGGGAATTCTCCTATTCCCTCTATGGTTGTCAACACAAGGGTTGTTCCACCTCCTAACCCACCATCGTCGGTCCAAGCTATCATGGTCTCAACTGCCTCTACCTTGAGCAATGGTCTGATCCCATCTATGGCAGAAGCCACTACTCCTTTCACACAGAGTGTGGCAGGCCTTGTGTTCTCATATGGGATGCCTAGCTTAGGTACAAGCCCTGTACTTTCCTACTCCACTCTACAGACTTTAGGTCTGGGGGCAGGGAGCTCTAACGCTTCTCTGCAAGGATCCATGGGGGGCACTTCAGCTTCCTTTAATGCTTTCCCTTATGGAGGAGGTCATGTACCTCCTTTGTCCCCTTCGCTCGGTGGTGCTCACCAGCATTTCTCCGGACCGAACACACATCATAGTTCGTTTGGAGCAGGGAGTCAAGGACTACCTTCTCATAGCATGTCAGTAGGTTCAACACCATTCTCTTTGTTTGGTGCGTTTGGTAACAACGTTTTCTCGTCAGCTGCTTTCCCGATCGAGGGTAATCCCGGTTATGGACAACCAAATCATATGCAAGGTACTATTCTTGCACAGGGGGAAAACCTATGAATTCCTTCCACAAAAGGACCTTGGAATTCTTGGTAGGGATCAGTTCCCTTATCAGGGATGTTGATCGGGGGAAACCATTTTCACAACCAATGAAACCACGGGCAAGGCGCAGGACCTATGCCCATGGGATCAACATGGGGAAACCCTTCCCAAAGTCCTTCGAATGTAATGAATGCCCAACCGTCTACGTCCTATTTCGGGAATCAACTGATGATGTCTCCACAAACGCAGAATCTGTACATTGGTCATGGCCATGTTTTTTACCAAAACCCTAGCCAACAACCCAAATTTTCCTGGAAACCTAGTGCCATTCAAACTCCAGGCCCCTTTTCTATGATTATAACCAACAACCCAAACTACCGTTTCTGGCAACGTTGCATTTGCTAGACTTGACAAGGTTTTTGAATGACCCTATCTGTCACGATCCACGTTGGCCTGCTATGCCGACCAATTTGCCTTTGGACATACCAAAGTTCGAAGCCAGGCCTAATGAAGATCCAGGAGATCATGTGACTACCTTTCACCTTTGGTTCTCGTCTAATTCATTGAAAGACAACTCTGTACAGTTGTGTTTGTTTCAACGCACTCTCATTGGGAGTGTTGCGAAATGGTACATTGAGCTCGACCGCTAAAGATACTCTTCCTTCAGCAAATTGGAAATGGCTTTCTTAAACCATTTCCAATTACCTGTGAGATACGACGTCCAAACCAAATTGCTGGCCAATTTCGAATAGACAAAGGCAGACCATATCTCCGATCACATCCGAGAATGGAGACACCAGAACAGTTTGATTAAAGTGCTAGTCCCACCATAATTCATGCTTGAGTGGTTCCTTAAGTCTTTGGTCCCACAGTTATCCAAAGACATTGCAATGTCGGGAGTGTTTTCCGAAGAAGATGCAATCATGAGAGCTCAACAGCTTGAGCTGATTTACTCTCAGTCTGGTTTACTATATGAAATTTTGTCGAACGCGCCATGTTCAATACTTGATAAAACCAAACAGAGGTATGGACCACATGTCGATGGTATTGTTGATTCAAAACAAACAAATCCCATTGATCAGCTGACAAAACAATTGCAGCAATTGGCGATACAGCACACAACGGCCAGTCAGACCACTAGTCTGGATTCTCCCCCTACCCAAACGTCTAATGTACATAGTGTGAAATCGACAAATCTGAAGGCCACCCAACAGCCTGATGGAAAGAAGAAACAATGAAAGAAGGGTAAGGGGGATAAGAAACCCACTAATAATTCTAGTGGGGGAAATACCGAAAAGAAGAAGTTAAAGTACCCGTGTACCCTGTGCGCAGAAAACCACCCGACTCAACAGTTCCCTCGGCTTGCAGAGGCCCAAAAGTTATTGTTACAGCAACAATCTACTATGTTAATGAACCCATTTGAACATGGGCAAAATTTAACTCAAGACTCTACAAGCACAGAAAGGGGCAGTCAAGGACCCCCTCTATCTTCGAGTAATCCTTCGTCCACGAATGTGTATATGATGAAAGGTGATGCATATATATCGACTAGAGCACGTGACTATGGAAAGCCAAGCACCTTTGAGAAAGGTAAAGAAGTCGAAATCCCATCTCTTCCTCTCCAGATCGAGAAGACGTTGGGCGAAACAATGACACGCATCCCAAAAGTTGCGTTCAAGAAATCTTCTCACAACCCAAATGCAAGGGCCACCCAGAACTACTCTGTGGTGGAGGATTTGTCTCAAACCCCTTGTGCGATGTCTATTTTGGAGGTTTTCAAGAGTTTCCCTTCCCAGAGAAAGGCTATGTTAGCCACCTTAGGATCTACCGAGACTTGTAATCCGGGTACAATCATGCTTGATACAACCGAATTAAAACCTTGTCTCCCTTACCACGTAGTGTTCCTGATAGTAGTGGCTTACACCATGAAAAATTTTACTCAGAACAGTTTTCGCACGGTGGTTGATGAGGGTGCCTCGACATGCGTAATGTCTTTGGCGTGTTGGAAGTCCATTGGCCAGCCCGCTTTGTCTCTATCACCTACTCTTCTTACCGCTTTCGACGGTTGTTCATTCCGACCACATGGAATCATCCCCTCTTTCCTTGTGCAGTTAGGAGGGAAGACCGTGTGTGTTGAGGTCGAAGTGGTTGATGTGTCTCTCAACTACAATCTCTTGTTAGGAAGGAGTTGGACCTATGCCATGCAAGCAGTAGTCGCTACAGTTTTCCAGATCTTGTTATTTCCACACTAGGGTCAGATCGTGACCATTGATCAGTTGTCTTTCTCTCATCATGACCCTTCATTGGGGGCATCTACAGTCACGATGATTGATAACCCTCAACCTGACATCGTCAACATAGGGGTTGGTTTGTGCCCACCTTTGATGGTACTTTCGATTACCCACCTCCTCAAGGCGATGTTAAGTTCATATCAGACCACCATAAGGTTGAGATTTTTCAGGTCTCGTCATTTCGTACGACTTACTTCAATGATTTGTGGATTCTTCCTTCCCCATCGGCCACGATGGAAGGGACAAGGCACCATGGTATGGCCATGACCTTGTCTGTGGCAGAATTTGTGTACTCTATATTCCAGCAATCTTCCGCCAACCCTGATCCGACTCCCACACAAGAGTTAGATCTGATTCTAGAGCCTATTTGGGCTCAAGGTTCCCTTGTCGATATTGATTCTTTAGACTTAGTCTTGCCCTCGGACGAAGTGATTATTGAAGCAATGACTAGTCTAGACAAACCCTGGGACGATCTTCATCACAGATCTTATTTCCTCCTAGAGTTAAGAAGAATTGAAGCAGGGGAATTCACTTTGACTATGAATGGAAATAAGTCTTGTCCTATCAATCCCCTGGCTGTGCATGTTGTTTATGCCGAGGGTAATATGGAAACCATTGCTGAAACTATACCTATTAATATCTCCAGAACCCCTGGCATCATGGAGAACGTTTTCGTCAAAGTTGATTGTTCCCCCAAGGAGATTTGAATCTACACGGATTTATTTAAATAATTTTGTGATGTTTTTGCCTGGTCTTACGAGGAGATGCCAGGCATTGATCCAAAAATTATTGAACACGAAATCATGACTTATCCTAATGCTAAGCCGGCCTGGCAGAAGCTTCGTCCAGTTAATCCTAAGAAGGAAATAACTATTAAGGTTGAAGTAGAGAAATTGCTCAAAGAAGGTTTTATCTAACCCGTCCATTTGACCCAATGGGCGTCCAATCCCGTGTCGGCCGACAAAAAATAGGGTACGATTCGCGTATGTATAGACTTTCATGATTTGAATAAAGACTATCCAAAAGATAATTTCCCCACACCATTTATTGACCAGATCATCGATGAATGCATAGGTTTCGAGACCTTTCATTTCATGGATGGTTTTTCGGGATATAATTAGATACAAATCAAACCCGAAGACCAACACAAAACAACTTTCATTTTTCCATGGGGTACATTCGCTTATCATAAGATGCCTTTTGGTCTAAAAAATGTTGGAGCTACCTTTCAACGGGCCATGTCTTTTTCTTTCCATGACCTCAAACATATAGTCGAGACCTACCTAGATGATTTAGCATCACAATCTCGTAAGAGAACCGATCATCCCACACACCTCCGACTTATCTTTGAGCGATTTCGTTACTTCCGGATTCTCTTTAATCCAAACAAATGCAGTTTTTGCATGACGTTGGGCCGTCTTCTAGGTTTCATAGTTTTGAAAATAGGGATCATGGTTGATCCACTCAAGGTTGAGGCAATAGTTCAGTTGCCTCCCCCACGTACAATCTTTCATCTTCAGAGTTTACAGGGAAAAGAGAACTTTTTACGGTGTTTCATCGCAAATTATGTCGAGATCACAAAGGTATTTATGTGTTTACTGAAGAAGGAAGTTTATTTTCATTGGGACGAAGCCGCTCAATTATCTTTCGAAGCATTGAAACGTTCCCTCATGACTGCCCCTCTGCTTCAGCCACCCAATTATAATAAGGATTTCTTATTGTACTTGGTTGTGGCATAGTCGACCATCAGTATGTTATTAGTTCAAGAAGATGATTTTCTCTGAGAATATGTGATTTATTACCTGAGCCGAGGCCTGGTTGGACCGGAACTCAATTATTCCCACATTGAAAAACTTGTGTTGGCAGCAGTTCATGCTATCCAACGGTTTTGTCATTATATCTTGTTTCGCAAGACCACCGTCATTGTCGTTGTCAATCTGTTTCAATACGTGTTTACATGACGGGTAATTGGTGGAAAGATCAGTACATGGATAGTTTTCCTCCAGGAATTTGACTTAGATTTTGTTTTGGCGAAATCCAAAAAGTTATTGGTCTTTGTGGAACTCATCTCGAAACTTTCGGTCGAGTCAGGTGATGTTATGCCCGAAGAATCGCCTATTCAAGGAGACATGTTTTTTATTGCATATTTGGACCCCTGGTATGGAGATATACTGGTCTATCTCCAGACTTTGAAGTGCCCCACCTCTACTTCTCATGATGAGCGTTGTTGCATGCACCATCAGGATAAGAACTATCTCATACTCGAAGATACTTTGTATCGTTGAGGTGTAGATTGCATCCTTCGTCAGTGCCTCACTCATGAAGAAGAATAAATTGTGCTTAACGATTTCCATACTGGAGCATGTGGTGGTCATTTGTCTGGGTTGGAAACAACCCAAAAGGTTCTACGGGCTAGTTACTTCTGGTCGACATTAATCAAATATTGTATTGAATCAGTCAAGAAGTGCCACCTATGTTAGATCTTCTCTCGGAATATGAGGGCACACCCCACTCCCATGTTTCTCGTCATCACCGTGGGTCCCTTCACCAAGTGGGGGATTGATTACACTACATGCAACCGTCTTTCAGCAAGGGGGCACCGTTATATCATCGTAGCGGTAGACTACTTCACAAAGTGGGTCGAAGCTATGCCTACATTCAAAGATGATGGAGAGACTACAACTCTCTTTTTGTTCAACCAGATCATAGCAAGGTTCGACGTCCTGAGAGAGATTTTCATTGACCATGGAAATCACTTTAAGAACACAATGATGTCTGAGTTAACATCAAATCTTAGGTTGAAGCAAGAACATTCGTCACCCTACTAGCTGCAAGCGAATGGTTAGGTGGAAGTTGTAAATAAATCTCTTAAAACCATCCTACAATGAACGATCAATTCGTCCAAGTAAAATTGGAATTTGATGTTATACTCGGAATAATGGGCCTACTGAATGTCTGTTAAGACTGCAACCAGTTTCTCACCTTTCCAACTCGTTTACGGACAAGAAGCAGTCTTGCCTACTGAGTGTCAGATCCAATCTCTAAAGTTGGCAGTACAGTTATTGCCAGACACTTCACTGCTTAAAGACCGTTTATTATACCTTGAGAAGCTCAACGAGCAGCGTCGTGATGCAACCTTGACCAACGAGGCTCACAAACAAAGTCAAGTGTCAGTATGTTTGGTCCATTCGTCCTTGGATTTTCTCTGAAGGCGACCTTGTCCTGGTCTATGACCAAGATAAGGACCCCCTGGGGGAAGGCAAGTTCAAACCCATGTGGTTCAGACCTTTCATCATAAAAGAGGTTCTTAAAAAGGGTGCTTATCGTCTGGTAGACTTTGAGGGAAATGCTTTGGCGGAGCCTAGAAATGGGCTCTACCTCAAAAATTATTACTCATAGGTGGGTCACCTTGGGTAACTTTTTGTAACATATGTATAGTTCGTGTACATTTGCGTTTTTTTGTTTTTGTCTTTTTGGTTTTGTGGACGTGTCGTTTTTTATGTCATCTTATTCATTGTGGCAGATGTCAAGTGAATCAAAGGTGTTTGTTGGGTTTGTGGACAATGCTAGCCGACACACTCGGAGGCTTGCTTTTGCGGCTTGGGTGATTTTCACACCTCAAGGCCAGCTGCTATCTTCAGGAAGTATCTGTTCAGGTGACACCACAAACAATGTCATTGAATAAAGTGCAGTTCTAGAGTTTCTTCGTGACACTTTTTCGCATGGTATCTCTCACCTCCAAGTATATTTAGATGCTCAATTAGTTGTGTCTCAGTTAAATGGAGTTTACCGCGTTTACAATCCTACTCTACACCGACGATTCCTTAGAGTATGTCTCTTAGAGTGAATCTTTGATTACATTATGTATATCCATGTTCCTAGGAGATTGAATCAAGTTACAGAAGCTCTAGCTAATCATGTATTAGATTGGCATATTGCACACATATGAGAAAAATATACACGCGCACATGAACATACATTTGTAAAGTAGATGTAATCCATAAGACATAAAAAAGACATAAAAATCCAGATATAATGTCAAAAATATCGGAGTACATGGGTGGGCACAAGCGCCTAAAAATTACTTCCATTAAAGAGTCACAAGGCTTATGCACTCAAAAATATACAAAAAGTGTCCTCGGCACGTAGGTAGTCCATCCTAACTAAGGATGGGGCCTATTGGCCCTATTGTACTGAACAACGACGTTTGGCAAACACCGAAAAAGATGGACCCAAGTCCGTACACCCCAACTACATGAGGCTACATAGATGGTGGCAGATCCTCGATCTATGCCATGGAGACTGTGTGAGTGAGCAAGGTAAGGTTCCTCTTTACCCATCTCAAAACACTCTTAGCCTTATCGGCTGGAGGTCCCCTATTGTTGTTGGTCCGCCGGTTGTGGTTGGTGCGGCCTCTAGTCAAGGACGTCGCCTGGTCCTCGCAAAGTTCGTTGGACACATCGGCCCCACATCTGCACATAACAGACACATATATGCTAGATACTCTGATATATAAAAAAAATGATATATATAAAAACAACATAAAAATTAAATAACTTTGAAAAGAAATCTTACCTAGCTCTCCTTGTACCACTCCGGGAGGTACGCCCATGTCAGGGTCCCTGGAAAAGTCAATTCCAGCATAGGGATAGTCCTCTATCATCGGAATCTGTCGATACTACCAATCGAAAAACTTGTCATCGAAGGCCTCGATAGTCCTCCCTCCCCCCTGTCACAGCAAAAATGTCACCCATCTATTTACTACTAGAGAAGAGGCTATGTGCCCTCGTCCAATCTCCCTTGGACTTAAACTAGGCACCCTCTCAAAGAACAAAGAACAAAGGATAGTACCAAACCCAAAGTTTTTGTGCCTCCACATCCAACACTCTGTCAACTGCATTTTCATGCAGTCTAGTAACGTAGTACTTGAGTCAAAAATTTGTGCATTTAAGCACTGAACTGCACAATTCATGTGCACCCGGGAAGCCTGGTGTAAAGTTGTGGATCCAGTAATCCACCCAATGAGTAGAACTATCACTTTCAACGATAGGTTGTTGATCTTATGAACCGACACATGAGTTCCCACCATGTCAGTACCTTCCTTGCAATGGAGGTTAATCAACTCCGCTATGTTGTGAGGCCTGGAAGGAAAAGTGTGAAGGTTGATTGGTTCCCCTCTCCTTGAGAGGCCAATCAGAAAGTAGATATCTTCAGTTGTTGGAGTCAATGACTGTCCCTCAAGCGTGAATGCCTCCGCATCCGAGTGTCAGTAATCGATCAAGGCATTCAACAACATAGGTTGTGCCCGCATAAATGAACTCTGGAAGAACTTAAATAAGACACATTGAGCTAGTGCAACTACAACATCAGGGTCATCTGAGACCACAACATCAAATTCCTCATGCTCTCTCTCCCTCTAGTGAACATACATCCTGCAATTGACAAGTCCATGGGGATTAGCCCTTTCATTTTTTTATTTTTTTCTATGTTGGAGGGTATATGCAGGTTGTAATGTAGACAGTCGTGTATGCCCACGTGCAGTATTTTCTCTGCACATGGGAATATGCTGGCTGTCATAAGACAACCCGCGTATACGTAGGGCCGACCATTTTAAAGGTCAGCGCCCCCCAAAAAAACAAAAAGAAATGCTTAAATGAAGTATTGAGATGCAAGGGGGGTTAGTATGTACTTACTTGGTCCAATTGGAAGTTCATTCCGTCCATCGAAGCTCCCGAAATCAACTCTTTTGTCAAAGGGGTTTTTTTGGCTCCACAATCAATTTCTCAATTAACAATGGTGATAATGAGCTGCCAGCTTCTATTTATAGACTTTTTGGCCCCTTTTTGTCATTTTTTGGACCCTTTTGTCATTTTTTTCTAATTTGAAAATCATTTAGTATGGTTCAGGAGTTTTCTATGGATTATTATGATAAGTGTTACTTTGGGTATTGGGAAAAATTTTGTAGATTTGGGTCTTTTTAAAGGTCCTTTGGTAAAAATTCATTTTTTCAACTTGTTGCATTTAAGTTAGGATTCCACCTCCACTTTCTGCATCTCGTTGTCTTTATCACCACGCCATAGGATCGACCCCACCAAGTTGCGACACAGAACCCTCATTACTACTTTAGAAGTGTCGTAATTTAGTGGTAGAGCCTACCTTAACATGGATGCCCTAGGTAGATCCTGGTTTCATTTTGGTGTTCATGTCGTCACTAATGACTATAGGCTCAAGAGTCCTTATTAGTTTTTCTTGATTACAAGATTGAGCCTCATTTGCATGATTCATTCTCACCCTTGACCTCACCCTCGTGAATCCAAAAACATAATGGGTCTTGTTTTAATCCATTTTCAGACCCTCTAAACATGAAAAGATTGTCGAGTGATCTTGTGGCCTTTCACGCTCGCTAAATTGAAATTTGAAGTCATGTATATTTGGTTGTAGTTTACCCCTTTTTCAGTCTGGATGGTCAAATATATGAACAAAGGTATACTCTAGGGGCCTCAGTTCTCTAGAAGAGTATTCTCAAGTCTAATTTTACCCCTTTTTCGAGCCTGAGGGACTAAATTTATGAAAAAGGAACCCCCACGGAGTCCATAGTTAAGCTCTTTTCAGACTCCCTAAAATTGAAAAGATCGATGAGTGACCTTATTATTTCACACTCGTTAAAATGGTCCAGAAGAATATTCATGACGGAGTCCATAGTTAAGCTTTTTTCAGACTCCTTAAAAATGAAAATTGTCGAGTGATCTTGTCTTTATCACACTCGTTAAAATGGTTTTGAATAGACGTCTGGTCGGTGCTAGTTTGCCCCTTTTTCGAACCGAATAGACTATCTTCGAAAAAGGTACCCCAGTGGAGTCTCCTTTTACACTTTTTCGGACTCTCTAAATATGAAAAACCATCGAGCTTACCTTCTCTGGGATCGTTAAACTTACATAGAAGGACGTTACCATTGTGTGTCTTATTAATCGCGTTTGTATACCTGCATCTTTGGCCTAATGTTGGCTCCATTTTTCTCTTGACTGAACCATCTGAAGCATGCCTTATATGCAAGCCCTGTAGCACTTTGCCTCTACGTCTTGACACCTTGGCCCACAGAGGATTTTTCCTGAGTGTCCTCTTCCTGCATATGTCCCTTTTCTTTGAGCATCCATGTGTTCCTTACACTTGGAACTAGTATGTCTGCGACACTCGATCCTCCCTTGTAACGTAGAATTCTTTTATTCTTTTTCAAGATTTCCATAATTATTGAAAAAGACAAAAAAATCAAATATACCCCAAAAAGAGGAAGGGAAAAGTATTTTCTTTTTGTTAGCATCACAATGAGTCACCCTTGGACAAAGCACATCCTTTCGTTTGTTCGTCAAGCCCTGAGATTTAATGTGTCCTTCAGAAGCTATTCTCGCTACATAGAGTTGTGTCCTCCTCCATTTGGTTATTCTTCCAAACATATGGAGAGTTTGTGTTGCCTCCTGCATCGTGAACTTATGTCAATGTCATGATGTCTAAGTCTCATCATTTGTAGTGTTATTGTCCAAGGGAAGTTTTTACCAAGCTTGAGTCGACCCCTTTGCAGGTTGTCTCTTGCCCTCATGCTCGGTCATCCCGAAAGCCCAATCAAGTCTTTGTTCGAAGTCCATGAAGCCCTCGGCCTGATCATCAAAATCCTCTAGTTCGTTCCTAACAAGTCGTCAAACACCTCTGGGTAGTGAAGTCGTACACTCATATTACACTCCTACCCGAGTTGTGAAGATTTTGAAGTTGTTGCTCGAGCTCTGAAGGCCTCATCTCTAGCCATCATGCCTTATTCGCTTCTTGAAGATGGATACTATACATGTATATCTTTTTTATTTCGAGATGTAGATCCATTGTGTATTGCTCACGGCTACACTTTATATAGTTATATGACATGGATCTACAATTTATTTGATTGGTAGCCATGATTTTATTTCATTCCGAGCATGGGTATGCCCGCCTCAGTGAGACAATTTTTATTTTATAGATGGCACCTCTCGAACTCTGGTCCGTGGGCTCACTTGTTTCGTATGTTGGTGAAGATTGATAATGTATTTCGACCATTGGATGATCTTCTGACCTCACACATTAGGGGGCATCTGTTATAACCCTAATTTGCACCATATATGTTTACCTGGCATCAGGCCATCTCATTTTACATATTTTTCCAAACCACTACTGAACATCTCCTCTTAAAAACACCCTTTTTTAAGGCACACGCGCCCTGCTCAACTACTGCACGTGTGTATATGTTGGTTGTCCCACTACAACCCGTGTATACCTACAAAAGCACGAAAAAAGGAAAGTTGCAGACGAAACTCACAGTTTTGGGTAAGTTACCTAAACCATTTGACCATCCATAGCCAGTCACTCTTCCAAATACCTAGCCTTTTTTAAGCCTATAAAATAAGGGGTAGGGGTCCCATTTGAGAGGAGAAAAAAATAAGAGTAAAGAAACTCTACCCGATTTTTCATTCCCCTTGTCCCAACCTTTTGCAATCATTGTGTGAAGAGAAGCATATATGAAAGAAGTTGGAGTACAGTTGAAGAGGAGCCCGGGACCAGATTCGAGGAGCAGTAGCCAATCTCACTATTGTAAGGTATTCTTGTGAGATTAATAAAAGATGTACTTTTCTCGTCCTGCCATATGAGGTGTTTAATGTTTAATATTGATTATATTTTGATAGAATCTCTAACCCATTAGTTCATAGATCAAATGCATGCTTGGATTTCTTTGTTTGTCTGTTTGTGAATGCAGGTCAGCTTTGGGAGGAAACTTGTAGTCAAGGAGCAACTGAAAGCGAAATGATCTACATCAAACGTGAAAGTCAAGGTATAATGAATTGATCCTTTTATCTTTGTATTTACATATGAATAATGGGGTTTATGATTGGGATGATGGTAAGAAGTAGGAGACTTTAGGTCATTTCTGCATGCATTACAGAACCCTTAATGCTAGTCTATAGGGGGAATTCCCACTCACAACACCTTTGAGATGAGTTACATTCAAATGTCTACCAAATTATTTACATAACAATAGGATTTATCTTTCATGAAAGTTTCCAAATATGGAATGGTTGTGTAAAACCAAATGATAGTGAACCAAAGTATAAATTTGAGATGAGTTACATTCAAATGTCTAAATGTCTACCAAATGATTTACATAACAATAGGATTTATCTTTCATGATAATTTCCAAATATGGAATGGTTGTGTAAAACCCAACGATAGTGAACCAAAGTGTAAATTACCTTTGAGATGGGTTATGATATGATGAGGGCAAAGGTTTTAGTTATTAATATTTTCTATAAATAGTCCTCAAAAAAAATGTTATATGACCACAACCAAACAATAACAATAAAAATAAATGTTACATAATCCAAGTCAAACAATAACAATAGTGATTAATCCCAAGGTTTACAATAATGACAACCATATCCCTCCACTGCTACAATAGAACACTATTTGTATATTTTGCAGATGGCATAGCAACTATAACAGTATTCATATGTTTTACACATAGCAACTGTAACATTATAGATATGTTTTGCACACATAGAAATAATTGTAACAACATAATAACTGTGGCATTTATTTGGCAAGACAAAACTATGGATAGTGGTCCAAAGGGGATCGATGAAGCTCCCATGAAAAAAATGGAATCTATACAAGTAGGCATTTGGGAGGTGCATTGTCAAGATTATTTTTTAGACAAATGTGTTTTCCATGTACTAATTATGGGCGGAAAATTATTTGTAAGTTGGCTTTTATTTGAATTTTTTTTTTTTCAAATTACAACCTTTTTATTGGATCATAGGTAAAGCATTTTATAGAGAGGTAGTTATGTGGTAAAAATAATTCTAAAACCACATGTAACATGTATTTATGTATAGTAGTCTCTTGGGTTAGTTTGAGAGGTTTAGTGTTGTGAATTACAAGTAAGAGATCATAAGATCAAGTAAGTGGGTTGGTTGTCTGTTTTTGTGGATATTATTGGATCTCACTCAATGTCATCACTATGTTGCCATCTTCTCATAAATTAAATTAGAAAAGTTGAGATTTGAAGTAAGTGGGTTGGTTGTCTGTTTTTGTGGATATTATTGGATCTCACTCAATGTCATCACTATGTTGCCATCTTCTCATAAATTAAATTAGAAAAGTTGAGATTTGATTTTTGATGTAAAAGTTTTTGGAATAATAATAATAAGATATTATTTTTACATTAAGGTTACGTCATTACAAACCCAAATATCTAACTATTTTATAAAAATAATAATTAAAACTATGAAATTTTAATAAAAAACTTGCTCACATATTTCATGAGATACACTTTTAATAAATTAAAATGAAAAAAAGTTAACATTTGATTTTTAATGTGAAAGTTTGTTAAAGAAAAAAAAATAATTAAAATAATAAATTAGCTTATATCTATTTTAATTTTTTTATCTACATTGTAGATGTTTCTTTTTAGCATACTAGGAAAGCCTATCATAACTATGTCAACCACTCAGCATTGTTATTCAAGGAAAACCACAACATCTAGAATAACCAACTAGTTTCCTTATGTTTCATGAAGACAAACCATCATCAAATCATCATAATTAATGTTTTATATGCAAAATCTACATAACTTAACATACAAACACAATATTTATATATATACACAAAATTTACATGTAAAACACTACAACCTTTCTTGTAAAAAAATTAATTAAAATTTAAAACTATAAATTAACTAAATAAATCTTTAATAAAAATATGTGTTAATATATTTAACATGTAATACAAAGTTGACATATTAAAAATTAAGATGCAAAAATTAACATTTAATTTTTAATGTGAAAAAAAACTATTTAAAAAAATAAATTTATTTTAATTTCATATTTTTTAATTTAAAAAAAATATATATATATATATAACTATTTAATATATAATGAAACTCTTAATATTAAAAATAAAAGTAAACCTAATTTCATTTTTAAATTTATTAAAATCACTATCATTTAATTTTCATTACACTACTATATTTATTTATTATAATTTTTTGCTTTAAATTTTTTGATATGAGATTGGAACACTTAACATGTGTCGATGAATGTGTAACATGTAGAATTTCTACGTGTAAAAACAAGTCTTTAACACGAGACATGTAAATTCATCTCATTAGGTCTTTAACACGAGACATGTAAATTCATCTCATTAGGTCTTTAACACGAGATTTTTAACATGAGACATGTAAATTCATGATGCGAGGGAATATATATATATATATATATATATATATATATTATTATTTGTATTTTTTTAAATTGAAAGGCAATTTTGATTTTTCAAATTAAGGTTGATCACCTTCTTGTAGTGTTTTAATTTCCTTTTATCCAATAATTATTTATCATACCATATATTCTCTTTAAATTTAAAAGTGATAATATTTGTAATATTATCCATATTCTTTATATCTTCTTATTGCCCAATTATTTAACTAAGATTTGGTATCTTTATGTCATCCTTGCTTGAGTTGTTGGTGGTTTTGGCTAAAGTTTGAAACAATTTTGGAGAACCTCTTATCATCATATTTTTTATCTTGTTCTTGTAAGTTAAGGATCTAATCATAGCAATGCTCTCAATGGGGGAAAAACTTGCTTCTATGAGGATGATGGGATAGGGTGTATTTCCCTTAATTTTGAGATTGCAACTTATAAATTCTTTTGGATCTGTTTTATTTCTCTCCAAGATTCTCTAGATATACTACAACCCCATCCCAAAGCCAAAGGTCTGATGATTTACAATTGTTTTTGAACCCATAATAAGCTTTCCATGCTCCATTTATCATTTTTTCAACGCTATAGTTCCAATTGAGCTTGTGGTGGATATAGATTCCAAGATACTTGTATGAAGACACTTCCTCCAAGCTATTGTTCTCATAAACAAAAGTATAGTAGGTGATCCTTTTTTATTTAATTGTCATAACATTTGTTTTGTCAGTGTTTACAGTCATGCCCATGCTAGAGCAGAAATCTTTCATAGGGACTCTTTGTGATAAGAACAATATCATCAACATAAAGAAGGAGGATGATGACTGAACTAGCAAGACTAGGGCCAACACAACTTGTATCCTCCAAACAATTTTCTAACTTATCAATATAGATGCCAAACAAGCTTTTATAATATCAATGAAACAACAAAGGAGATTGGTTTTATCATTATCACACTCCTTTGCAATGCATCTAAATGTAATAAGGTGGTCCACACTGAAATGATAGCCTCTAAACCCAACCTATGACTTTTTAGCCATGTTGATCTTCTTTTCCAAAATACTTTCGTATAGCTTAGCTAAAATGGGGCTAATCATAATGGTGCTATAATTATAAGGATTTCTTTTAAAAATTGAAGAGTTTATGTATGTGAGGAATGATGATAAGTCCTCCAATTTTTAATATTTCAGTTTAATAATCTTAGATGTCATTTGTTTTTTCTTTTGAAAAGGGTTTAACCAAAACTTAAAATCTTATATAGAAAACACTTCATCCTTTGTAAAATTGTTTGACATGTTATCTATGATAATAGAGGATTCATACATATATTTAAGATAAAAATTTCAATCCTTCGAAAAAATCTTTTATATATATATATATATATAATACAATTTGTTTAAAAAAAAATATATAATACAATTTGTTTTTAAATATTTTAAAATTATTTTAGATGTATCCGACATTCAGACAATAAGTGTCCAGGGTCGGGAGGGTGTATCCTATTTCATAAATAGGGATCTAGCAGAAAGCCAAAAGAAAAATTCCAGGGCAAGCCTGCCCATTGATTCTTGCTTAAGAAAATTGGAAACAGACCATCTTCAAGAAAATGAAATATGTCCAACAAAATTATTCTTCTTCCAATTCTCAGTCCCCATTCTTCCCGAAAAAATGTTAGAAGGTACAGTATGGTAATCCGAAAAATTCTCAGTCTTTTCAAGCGATCTTCTTCTTGATTTACCTCGGCCTCCTCCAAAGATGCCACAAAGGAACATCCGTTGGTCTCGGGTTCAAACCCTCCATTAGCACCCAAAGGTTTTCCAAATCCAGCTAGAGTTCCCAAAGCAGTGCCATCCGCTGAATTCAATTTCTCTCTATCCTCAGTCACGTCTCTTCCGCAAATTTCCCGATCCACTTGCAAATCCATTCTAATTTAGCTGAGAGGAATATAAAGACGACAAGTTCTTCCTTCCTCCAAAACTCCCTTCCCCTGAATCCACTTCTTCGACTCTTGTGACTCTACTATATGGTAGTAGATTACTATTTTCACACTGAATTCTGAAATTTTTAATATATATAGAAAGTGTTAGGAGTTTTCAACCTGTTAAATTCATGTAAATTTATTTATACATTCAGAAAAAATAATTTAAACAACATAAAATTATGATTTACTATAGGATTCCAATAAAAATAATAAAAAAACGTATTGCAGGATTCTCAATAAAAATATATTGCAATATTCCCAAAAAAAAAAAAATGTTTATACAACACCTAATATATTCTCGTCCAACTCAATTTTAGACTAACCCAATATTGGTTATCTTCTAAAATTGTCGGACACTGGTAGTTTTTTATCTGACTAAGTTTAATAGAGTAGGTCACACAAGTCTGCTTCATCTCCTAAATCTACAAGTTAATCCTTGGTGCTTATTTTTCCAGCAATGACAGACCCTAAGTTTGTTTTCGATTTGGGGATATAAGAAGTCCTGTAACTAAATCCCTGCTGAGCATCTCCTCATAAAAAACCTAAAAGGAGTGCCACTGGCATGAGAAAAGAAATCTTGCCCTTGCACGTTACACATTTCTGTTGGCGTCAGTATAGCAGTGATACTCTTAGAAGGAGAAACTTCGATTTCTTCCTTAGCTTCAACAAAATCCTCAATCCCTAATTTACTCCCGAATGCTATATTGGGTTCAGGAGGCAAAAAGAAAAGGCGCTAGAAATTTACTCCCTGATGCTAGAAAAGGTGCCTTCTGTGTGTGTTACCATTTGCATCTTAATTACTCCCGATTTTTTACCCAGAAATTGTTTCTCAGACCATATCTGACCGTAAGAGCTTGAGAAATGATACATTGTCATAGTTTAACTCCTCGGCCCTCATGCCCAAAAGGCATTGCTTCACCCTGTTGTATTCCCCAAAAAATCTTCATTGTAAATGTCCATTTATGTGACCCATCACTGTTTTTAAGTTCATTTTTGTAATATCGATGACAGGGTTATTTATGAGACCCATCACTGTTTTCAAGTTTATTATTGTTATATCGATGACAGGGTTCTATTGGATTAAAAGGACCCTTTACAAATTCTGCCTAAATTTTGGATGGACATGTAGTTCTCACCCCACTTCCAGTTGCACTCCCACTGGAAGTTTCCCGTATTTGATTGCCCTTCATTTCACCATCAGAACTTGAGTGAGTCATTCTGTTTTTGATATAAAGGTATTGTAGCTTGAACGGAGCGTTTTCATGGTCGAAAGTGAAAACTTCAAASAAAGTATTTAAAAGTGRAAGRAAATACTTCAAAATCAAGCATGTACTCACTGCCATTTAACTCCCTCCATTGYTCCAAGATGAAGGTCTACTGCTCTAAACTGAAAATTTMTCCTCCAAGCACAGAGYCCTAACTTGCTGCAGCCCTTGCTTCCCTTAACTTGCAAAATGAAAATTTGGGGCGTTGAGGACATTTAAGAGTATACTGAGGGCCATCTAAAAAAACAGAAGAGGAAGAAACGTGGGGAGGCAAGGGACGCGTCCCAGACCTCAGGCATGTTTCCCAGTGAAACACTGCTTTTAATAGTAATCTAAAGTGAATTCCAATAGGCGAAACATGCCATCTGATATGTTTCAGAAGATCCAGAATATACCATACTAAATTTGGATTTGGAATAAAAACATGCCAGTTGTTAGTGCCTGATATTTTAGTTGGAGGATTAAAGCATAAGGGACCAAAACCACTTTCTAAAAAATATAGAAAGCATATATGTCATTGAGCAAAACCCTTAGTCTACCAAATTTCACCAGATTGCTTGCATTGCCCAGAATCACCCCCTCCCTCCAAGCTCAAATTTTCTGGTGAAATTTCGCCAAATTTTAAGTATTTTTTGTTCTGCTTTTAGTGCTGTAATTTCAACTAGGGCGTAGGGATATTGTGAAGACAATTTAGAAAAAAGTCTAATATGCCATCAAATGAAACCCTCAAACCCTCAATGAGACCAGGCACAAAATGATCCGAGATCCAATACAATATACAATTAAATAAAAGGACTACATCCTGAGCCATGTTGAATCTCTTCATGAATGTAATGTATCAATATGAGCAACACTGATGAATATTTCTAAAATAATCTCAAATTTTGCTGAGTGGGGTTCTATAATTCAATGCTTTAGTATTATGCATGGACTGGCGGGCCTGAGCAACGAGATCACCTGTGCCTTTGTTTCTCAGTTCCACAACTACTGTAGAAAGGCCTCCCCTGTGACCCACAACTCTCGCATCGATCTCAATTTCATCCTGATACCACCAAATTCAACTACTGTTTCACCAAATTCAACTACCGATTCAATTGAAGGGAAAAAAATTATGGGCAAACCATGAATAAAACTGAGGATGGGTCTTACCCGGACCTTGACTGGAGAAATATATGAAACGTTGTAATCAACGGAGACCTTCAATTTGAGACCACATGTCATGATAGCAGCTGCGCAAATCATGTCAACAAGAGTCATCAGAGCAGATGCCCGCCAATGCCCACTTTCATCCTGTAAATAGTAATAATCACAATGTCTGATTATCCATGAGACTGATTTATCAAAAAGGGTATATGTATATGCGGAGAGAATAAGAGGGGGGATCCAGAGCGACTTGAACATACGACCAGACGAGAAGGTATTGTGAAGGTACAGATCAATCTTCCATGCGTTATCTGGTGAATTTGGATTCCTCTGAGAGCAAAACTTGCGTAAAAACAGGGGATTTCAGAGCGATAAAGGGCCGAGGATGTTTCTGGCGTTGGTGTCGATGTATTTTGAAGAGATTGCAGCCGCTGTATGGCCCTTTTGCAGGGCTCCTCCATGGCACTTACCTGCCCCTGTAGCTGAATTTTCTCCAAATCGCAGTTTTTCAATTTATTGATTCCGATCCGATATACAGGTTATAAACTGTTAGAAATTTAGTGAGCACCTTTTGGGTTTGATGGAACGACCTTGAATTGATAATAAAAAAATGGCAAGTACGCAAGCAAAGGGAGTTTTACAGCAATTTTCAAAAAGATGAAACGACGCCAGACAGCGGTATTTGCCAGTGGATTGGAAGAAATGTGACTAATGCAAGAGAGAGATAAAATTATAAAATTGAACTCCGTACGTTGACACGATCTGACTTTGTATTTGATGTGGGCTTAGTCTTTGTATATTGAATTGGAGTGGGAACAATTTTCCCTTCATGGTAACTTGCTTTTAAATTTTAGTTTAATTCAGAATTTGATAGATTTTTTGAACATTTGGTTTGGTTTAAAATGGAGAAAAATCTTGAAATAAGATTTTTGAATGCATGACATTTGATCTATGTAAAACTCAAATTACTCCTAAAAATTTTATCAAATTCAAGTCTATTTTTTTACCTAAAAAATGGAACTCGAGAAAAAAAAATTACTCTCTAGTTAATCTACTCTTATTAGATTTAGTAATAAGATTTAATAAATATAAGTTTATGAATCTCTTGTTCCAAAATATATATATTAATGAAAATGTATACTAAATCATAATGTTGATGACCATTTTTGTTTGGTGAAGGGATCTCATATATATTCGCTATCTATCAAACTATAGAACTTTCTATGTACCATGTTTACATTAAACTTGTGTTGTCTATTGATAAACTCGTTACAACAAACCAATTATAGTATGAAGTTTTCATATGAATAACCTCAATTGGTTTATGTTCTGGAATATCCTTTACTTTGATTCTTTTCGAACAAAAGTGTTCCAAGCCCAGAAGTTAATCCCACAATATTGCTCCTACTACTTGTGAGGACAAGGAACCCTTAGCCCACTTCAATAAAAATTCTTTAGTATTTTCTTGTTTTGGAATATTCCAACTCATGTATGTTTGAACCTATTGTGATAGCCAATGCGCATATAGAGAAGATGTAAATAAATTATTTATAGAACGTGAGTCATGCAATTAGGATAGGATATAATACATTAAGATTGTCCTTGAAACGTATGCTTGCAAATATTCTCACATGTAAATTTGTCATGCCAAGCAAGTTGCCACAAGAGAGGGTTGAAAATTCGAGTCAATAATTGTTATTCAAGTCTTGTTCTAGATGTTGATGTTGTAGTATGGGACATGTATTTTCACATAGGTCTAAGTGTCTAGAGGTGTGGAATTCGTCCGAAGTCTTCTACTTTGAGATTTTACTTTAAGTAAAGAAATTATTAAAGTAAAGTATTTTTATTAGTGAGTTGAGTTTTATTTAAAGAAATGTTTTAATCAGCATTAGTGAATTAAATAATAACTATTGATCTCAAGTGAGGTGAGAAGTAATCTCAGCAGTGAATCACTTTGGAGATTAGGGTTAGGTCATAACTCAATCTTATAAAAGCAAGGATAGGGTGAAGGAGAAGAAACTTACACAACATTAACATAGAGAAAGACTTTTTCTCAGAGTATTGGATCATGAAGGATTGTGATTCAAGGAGATCTTGGCTAAGTGGAGAAGGACTTCCATCTAGAGATCGAGTCAAGGAGAACAAAAAATAGGAGCAGTCACAAGTGGGTTTCGACTGATTGAAGTCGCAACAACATTGTCACGTTGTACGGAGTTTCGTACAATCTTTAAGTGTGTGTACGTGGGTCTCAGTGAAGACAGGTGTGTATACGCGGATTTGCTTAAGGAAAGTCACGTACATCTTAGGAATCTTAAAAGTACAAGGTCATACAACAACGCAGGAGATTGCCAAGGTTTGCAGATACTGTCTATAGTTTTATATATTTCTCTGTGGGTCATTATCCTAGGTAAGGGAACCCTTGTAAGCTTTGAAGTTATTTGAATGATAAGCTTAGTTATCTTTATTTGAGTTGAATATTACAGCAAGTGTATGTTGTTGTGTGAGTTGCTAATTTGATTTACAGTAAGGAAATCACTAGATAACAAGATACCTAGGTGTTGGAGTAGATATTTTAACATGGTATCAAAGTAGTCACTTTGGGAGGAATCTAGGTCTTAGATCCATATAAATTGATAGCAGATCTATCATATCTGCAAGGAGATCTTAACATATCTATAATGAACAATCATAAATCAAGGGTTGGATTTCAGAGAAACAATAGAACTGAGGAAGAACTAGGGTTTTGCAGTCGTACGAACTTGTACGTAGGTTGCAAAAGGAATAATCATGTACATGCGCGAGTTCTTTGGAGACAATTGCATATACGCGGATTGCAGTAAGCACAGGCACATACATATGCAATTTTCAGCAAGGAAAGTCACATACATACATAGGTTTTAGTGGTGATAGGCGCGTACAGAGTCGTACATGTCAGTACAGGGGCAGTTTCAACAACATAGGGTAGTTTATCAGGTCTAAGTGATGGCATAAACAAGTCTGAGAGTTGAAGACAAATTGGATGGAGCATCCAACTTCCTATCTTGGAAAGAAAGAGTTACTTTGGTGTTGAAGGAGTATGACCTTTGGGAGCTAGTGGACAATGTAGTTGTTCCTCCAACAAATCCAACAAGTTTGGCAGCTCATGAGAAGAAGGAGATCAAAACTGAGAGGGTTATCTTGGATTCAATGAAGGATCATCTAATTCCTCACCTATCTGAGAAGAATATTACCAAATATATGTTTGATGTCTTGGTAGGTTTATTCCATAGCACTAACATGAATAGGAAGATGGTCTTAAGAAATAAAATAAAATCGGTGCAGATGTCTAGATCTGACAATGTTACTAGTTATTTCACAAGGATGACACATGTATGTGGTCAACTTGCAACCATATGGTAGAAAATGAAGGACATAGAGCTTGTGAATTTGGCATTGAATGGTCTTCCCAAGTCTTGGGAACCATTTGTCAAGGGAGTCTACACTCGGGAAAAACTCCCAGTTTGGTAGAGGATTTGGGTTGATTGCATCCAAAAAGAGACTTGGGAGGAGTCCAAATGATCCGGATTTTATGAGAAGAATGAAATGAATACAGATTATTAACAGGTGCTTAACAAAAAATAACAGAGATACAGTAAAACTGGTTTTCTATTCAATAACGAAATAAGTTGAAACTGTAAAATGCAGCGGAAACAAGCTTGTTGGAATGGTGGCGGCTTATCTCTGAGAAGAGATGTGACGGTTGTGCGCATTCGCAAGAAGAAGATTACAATGAGGCTCTGAATGCCTTTTTACAATAACCAAGAATGCCAAAAACCCTAGACATCCAAAAACCTAACCCTAAGAGATGAAGCGCCAAAAGTCATGTGGGCCCTGTTATCACTCCAAGAAACCCTTTGTGGTTGCAGACCAAAGGTGCTTGGTAACTTAAGAAATGAATGTTTTTTGTATTTTGTGGATGTGGATCAATGGGATAACTCAATTCAGCTAATGACATTCAAACATCAAAATGATAAA
>ML792426.1:209082-233023 GCA_009831015.1 Picea engelmannii | reverse complement strand
TATTTTGAATTCACTTTGAATTATAGTACACATCACTTCACTTTATTATTTACCTTTTAATATCTCTTAAACCAATTTTAATACTTTGACCTTTTGGGGCTTCTAGATGACATATGAGGGTCCTCCAACTTCGTAAGGCCATAGCTCTCAAACCGTGAGGAGTTATGGGACGTTCCACATACCAAAAGAAATCGAATGACATGTAATATCCATATAGAATAGTATTTACTAAAAATATATCAAAAATCATACCTTTATCCATCAAACAAACTTGGGTCCATTACCCAAACCTGGGTTCTCCAACTTCTCATGGCCATAACTCTCTAACCGTGAGGAGTTATGTGACGTTCCACATACCACCGTAAATGACATGAAAAGCACTATCCATATAGGATAGTTTCACTAAAAACTTCACTAGTGTTCATGTAACACCCTGTTTCCCCCAGTCTGTAAAAATAACTATATTGGCCAAGAATTGTGGAAAATTAAAAAATGTGAATGTGTGATTTGAATGGGCCTTGTGGAAAAGGTCGATGAATGTAAATAATAATAATATATATATATATATATATATATATTGCAGGACTGCTGAGAGGGGAAGGTGCTGAAAAAGAGACCACAATGGCTAAAGAAAGGCAGTGGAAGGCACCTGGAATGGTGGCGTTAACTTCCACTGAGACCAATACTGCATTTGGACTTCACTGGCCCGGAGAACCAAGAGCGGCTCGCTGGCCCCGAATTAAATGACTCGCCAGCATTGGTAGGTAAAGGGCTCCTCATGAATAATGAGGTATGGGGGTGACCCGCCCATCCGTAGAGTCCTCAGACCTGCCCACTGTGAGGAATATCGTGCCACACGCAACCTCGCTGAAAGGAGAAAAGGCAGGAAAAGTGGACGATCAAGGGGCAGACGCGAGGGAAGGAAGAAAGAGAACTCTGGAAAAACACAGAGTGAGTGAAAATGGAGAAGAAGGAGAGTAACCTTCATTCTCGGTCACTGACAAACAAAGACGCAGTCTCGCAGCATCGTGGTATCAGCTCGAGGGTGGCTAGTGGTAAATCCGTTGGGAGTCGCTGAGCCTACAGTTGGGTGGAAACGAGCACCCCTCTCAGTAGTTGCAATCACACATGGTGTTATTTCTGATAAGTGTTTTATATCCTATATCTTGAAGTTTATATGTTGATATATATGTTCATAGTCTGTGCAATTTATGAATGGTTTTGAGCATAAGACTGTCTTTGTGGTGTTTTGACCAGAAATGGTGGTTGCATGCTTATGATGGAAATACCACGTATGGATTATGTTTTACAAATTATTATTTATATGCTTATCGATCTAAGTCAGACTTCAAGTATTCTCTCAGGAGATTGTTCCTGTGTTTGTCCTACCTGATGCCTTGGATAGATTTCCTCCCGAAGGCATCCTTTTGAGACCACTCCCTTACCTTAGAGAAGACCTTCCAGTCTGGTCTTCAAAACCTGGTGTAAATTTACCTGAGGACCCGAAGAAGGATGTTAGAGGTTAAGTCTCAAAACCTTGTATGAGAGAGAATGGTCCTCGTAGACCTCAACATATCGACGTTTTGGCACCCGGAGTATCTAGGTGCGAGTTTTCTTGCACTCACGAGTCCCGAAACCCTGACCCACGAAATCCCAAAACGGGAGCGTGTGGATAAGAATCGATTGACGGATGAGATCCCATCGGAAGATATGTGGTCATTCATGACTGAAAGATTGGAGGAATAAACGAGGGCGTTAAATGCCTGAACCCTTTTTCCTTTGTCTTCACGAGTAGTGACGAAATCGGGACCGTAGATCCCCAAGGTCCGTGGGAGTATCTGGACCGTTTATTTTTCCACGTCTAGGGAGCGGTGGGAGAGTGCACAGCGCGGGACAGGTCTGAGTTGTCAGACCTTAGTCCGAACACCCGTCATTCGTTAGATCTGACAAGAGATGCACGGGGGTTAAACCTTCGTGAGCAGCAAAAGCGAAAAGTCCCGAAGGAGTTGGTATCAGGATATCGACATTTGGGAGTTCGGGGGTCCTGAGGACAAAGGTCTGGACACTCAACATTAGAAGTTCCAAATTTGTGAAAGGATCAGAGCCGTCCTTCTGCGGAAGGACATGTGTCGCGAGATCATCCGCTTCGGAGATTCGGACATCGGAACTCATAGAGGTGAGCGTCTAGAATTTGTGAGTGGTGAAGTCGCTGAAGAATATAATTTGTTCGTTGGAAGGAGGACGCGTGTCACGAGATCCTCTCTATCGAGGATTTGGACATCGGGAGTCAGAGGAGGAAATCTCTTGACTTCGCGAGTGGCGAAGTCATGAGAAGATCATAACCGTCCGTCTGCGGAGGACAGGTGGCAGAGATCGAGGGATCTCGCGAACTCAGAGGTTCGCAAGGTGAGAGCCCAGGAGTTGGGTGCTCCAAGTGGCGAGTGGAAAAATCGCAAGGAGCAAGGATCACCATTGGATCCAGGTCACGAGAGGACCATTGGATCAGAGCCTCATCGTGCGTATCGCAAATTCGGAGGTTTAGAGGTTGAGAGGACCTCTTCTCATTATGAAGTGCTGAAAGCCGGGCACGAAGGAACACGTGGTAGAACCAAAAAGTGGGGCCTGTATGATTGACAGGAAGACACGCGTCACCTGGATAAAGGAGTTAACATTCTGTTGACTTCTCGCATCTAAGGGATTCTCGAGATAAAAGCATGAGTGCTCAACCTTTCGACGTGCGAAGTCGCGAAGTTGTGACAGGAGCTATCACTTAGCCTAGTCATTGGTCACGAACAGAGGGCACTAACAAAAGAGAGCTATACCCATTACGTGATTTTGGTTATCATGAAATTGGGAAGGAAGAGTCAGGAGTTTCAACTCGCGAACTCGCGATATTGTGAGTTGCGACAAGCACCTTCGGGAATAGGCCATGGTCATAGCACTGTGGTTGCTCGGAGAGGGTGGAGCTCACGCCTAGTGCTATTCACATAGGGGAGCTTTCGAAAGGACTTGTGGATCGATTGGAAGAAGATTCCAGCTGGAAAAAAAGGGGCCGCTTCGGCTCATAAAATAAACTGAACGATCCTTAAGACCGGGAGGTCGTGCAAAGACTCTGTCGAGGTAGAGGTGGCATCTGCAGCCTGTGCTAAGCTCCGTAGGTTTTTGGGGATTCTGATCCTCGAGTAATCGACGAAAAATTTATTATGCCAGAGTGGGTATGTGACAGTTCATCTCATTATTCCACAAACAATCATGGGTTCTCTAACCATACTTCTAGGATAACTCAATCCGCAAAGTGTCTTCTCGTGAGGTATTTCACCATAAGGGGACCACTTTGGAGTTCATCCATTTCTACTTATTATAAACCATGACAAGAAAATAATGAGTCATCTTTACATCAAACAATATTGGGTCCATTACCCAGCCTTTGTGCTACGGGGCTTTCTTCAAGGGTTGACATCAATGAAAACCAACCTTAATCAACATTTCTTAGTAGCAATTGTAGTTGTAGTAGCAGTAGAAGTTGTAGTAGCAATTGCAGTAGCATTTGAAGTTACAGTAGCACTTGCAGTTGCAATAGTAGTTGCAGTTGCAGTTGCAGTAGAAGTTATATTTGCAGTTAGAGTTTTAGTTGTAGTTACTAGTTACCAGTTGTGCCATTTATGTGGTGTGTTATCTTGCTTTAGTGATGTGCCTATCTTGCACTAGTTCTATGGTGACTCAGTTGTCTACCCTTGCTAGGGTTTGAAAAGAATAAGAAATAAGTATTTGTTATCAGGGTTTCTTCCTTGTTGGTTTTCTCTCGTGAATAGATCTTGTTCATGGTTGTATTGGAATATTAGAAATATTTTCTCTAATAAAAGTTGGTTGGGTTTTTCCCAGGATAAATCTTTATGGATTCTTGTTCTGTTTATTTTTTTCTGACACACTTTAGTATATGGTTATTGAATGTTAAAATAAGATAAAATTGAATGGTAAATCTAATGCTAACAAAACTAATGAAAAACTAACATGGTTTCAGAGCGGGTTTCCTTCAGAACAGTCTAACCACTAGAAGGAATATCATTAGAAGACAAAGTTGGATGGTGCACTCGTATATAAAATGAGGGAGTTTACAGGAGATGTACATTTGGAAAGAGGAAATTTATCCAAACAATGATAGTATATCCAAAGTAATCTTAGATCTAGTGCACTCAGAGGAATCCCAAGAATTGGAGGCAGCAGTGATGATGTCTTCTATAGTATATAACAACTCAAATGAGATAGAAACAACTAGACTCCAAGTTTTCATATCAAGTTTGATATTTTATATTGTTGTAGCTTAAGTAAATGTTGTAACTAGAAAAACAATCTTTAGAGTTATATTAATGTTGAGTACTTTTGGTTAGTAACACTTGAATATTGTTAGTACAATGATCATCATGTAGTAATGATGCACTCATTTACAAAATGAAATTGATATCTTCTAGGAGATGCTCTTGGTTGTTGACTTTGTCCCAGGAAGGTTATCTTGTTAAACTCCATGGAGGTTACCATGGAGATGTTGTTGTTCTTGTTTCTTGTTGTAGCTAGGTTACTATGGAGGAATGATTGGTCACAACACCGGAAGGCTGTTGAAGAGTGTTGTTGTTATTTCTTGTTATTGTATTTTTTTTCTACTCTTGTCTAAGGCATGTCACAAGTGATAGCTCTGAGAGGGAGCTACTATGATGATTGTTCCCATTCTTGTTTTTATTATTATTCTTATCATAAGAATGTTGTTCTTGTCTGCTATTTTCCCTTGTTGGTGCTCTTGTTCTGGGCAGGTCATAGGTGATAGAGGGAGCTATAATGATGGTTGCATGAGGAAACATATTATATGGTCTCTAGTTGATACATGGAGTAGGCTATCTAGACATAGAGTTGTGTCCATGACCGTACACATCCATGTAACGAAAGATAAGAGGAMAAATTTAGAACCTTCTGGAAAGAAGGGTACTTTTGCAGGATACAAAATATCTCATATGGAGATTGATTATGAGGAGAAGAAGGCTMMAAAATATGACCATACAAATCCCTCTAGTTTAGTTGATCATTCTTCAAATCATCACGAAGTGTCAGTAGAGACAAAAGGGCCTATCCAGAAATGTTGTAGTGACCAGGAAGAAACCARCATGGTCTCATGATACTTTGCAAGATGCTAAGGGCATGTAGTTATATGGCATTGATGATCCATATCATGAGGAGGAGCAAATGGCTCCACCAGTGGTGAGGTGGGTGGCCCCACCAACTTCCAACTCAGAAGGAGACCGAGTTTAGAAGGATTCATCCCTTAGGATCCAGTAGGGAGGAGAAACATCCCAGTACATTTCATATGAGATCATACTTCAGAGGAAGTCAACAAATGTAGAGAGAGAATATGGATCAAATATTATATAGTCTCGGAGGGATTCAAGTCCCAGAAGGAGCATGCATAATCATAGTGAGAATGATCTCATAGAGATTCAGTTGGCTTAGAGGAAGAGCTGATCATTCAAAGGGATTTCCCCCTCAGATCCAGGTGAGAGAAATTCTCACGTGAATGAGGACATAGAGGAGAAAGAGGCTCCAAAAGATGCAGTGATGATTGACTCTACTCCTGAAGAACATATTCCAGAAGATTAGAATGAGACAGCAGAGCAAGAGATAATGGTAGAACCACCCAAAGAAGTTACAGTTACCAAGAAGAGACTAAGATGGCTCTGGAACACTATGCTGGAAGTTGAAGGACATGCAGCTCACATAGGCTCTTTTTAGAGAGAGAAAGATACCACACAAGTTTTCCACCTATGTGGTGCTGATGAGGAAGTTTAGAACCTTACACGTATGAGAAATATGCAAAGCATCAAGTGTGAAAGGATGTTATGATGATGTGTGTAAAGTGGTTCCGGGACCAGAAGGGAAGTTAGTGGTGAATTATGAGTGGATCTACAAGATCAAGCATGTTATAGATGACAGCATAGAGAAGTACAAAGCTATATTTATGGCTAGAGGATTCTCCCAGAAAGAGGGAGAATATTATGATGATACATTGGATCCAGTAGCCAGAAGAAGTGTACATGGAGCAACCACAAGATACATAATAAGGAGTCTCATGTATGCAAATTGAAGAAATATTTGTATGGACTTAAGTAGGCACCCAGGGCATTGTATGCCAAAAAAATATTTGATGAGCTTAGGTTTTACCAAGAGTAATACAGATCCCAAAATTTACTAAAAGGTTGAATATAGTAACCCCTTGATATTGGTACTATATGTGATGACTTGTTTCTTACAGGGGATGAGAAGATCATAAATAGGTGCAAGAGGGAACTCACTTCAGATTTTGAAATGAAGGATTTGGATTTTATGGGATTAGAGGTGTGGCAAAGACTAGATGAGATTTTCCTTAGACAAGGAAAATATACAGTTGAGATCCTACAGATATTCAAGATGATTGACTGCAATTCCATGGCCACACCTATGGTTATGAATCCGAAGCTCCTGGGTGATTCGTCTTCATATTTCGTTGATCCCACAATGTATAGACAGTTGGTCAGATCCATGATGTACCTGGTTAACACCAGGCCATATGTATGCTTTAAAGTATATGGTTGATCCTGGACATGTACATTTGGATAGCATCAAAGCATGTGTTGAGGTACCTACATGGTATGGTTGGATATGGACTCAAATATGTCTCGGACAATGTAGTAAAGTTGCAAGGTTATACAAACTCTGACTGGACGGAGAGTGCAGTGGACGAGAAAATCACATCAGAATGTTGCTTTAGTTTGGGATCAAGTGTGATCTCATTGTTAATAAAAAAATAGATGTCAGTGGCACTCATTACAGCAGAGGCAGAATATATTGCAGCCAAATTTGCAAGTCGTGAAGTAGTATTGCTTTGGAAGTTGCTTGCACGATTATTTGATCTAGAGTTGGAGCCAACTTTGATATATTGTGATAATCAAAGTTGTGTGAAGCTTTCAAAGAATCCAATATTACATGAAAAGTCAAAGCATATAGAGATAAAATGCCATTACATCCAAGACATGGTGTAGAGAGGAGCAGTGGTGATCCAGGTGGATATTGGTGGCCACCCACCTATTCCAACTGGCTCCTCTTGACAATTTTTGGTTCAACACGTTCTTATGTACTTATTTGTAATAGTGGGTTCTACACTTCTAGGGCTCTCTGAAGCCCTACACATCTTCCAGGTGGATACTGGAAGCATCCCACCTAATACAATTGGCTTATTTTGTATGTTTTCATGTCATCACATCTTGATGTACTTCCAGGGCCTTTTTTGGGCCCTAAATAGTGTTTTTTTGTCTTACCATAGTCAAAATATAGAAAAAGTCATAGTTTGATGACTTAATCTGTATTTCTCTAAAAGACCTTTCCAGCGAGCTATAACACGCCTAAAACAGAGGTTGTATGCAAAAGTTACGACCCCAGGAAGTTGAAGTACCAACTTAACCATAGGGGGCCACACAACTTTTGCCATTTCATCTCCCAGGGTTAGATTTTTGGATGTCTAGGGTTTTGGAATTCATGAGTAATATCAAAAAGGCCTCTGGAGATAAATTGTAATCATTCTTCTCAAATGGATGCATGTAGCAGCCACATCTCTTCTTAGAGATAGCTACCACCATTCGAGCAAGTGTTCCAGTTTTGTAGTTTTACAGTTTCAGCCTATTTCATTTATTCAATAGAAGATATTGTTCACCGGATATATGTGTTGTTCTTCATATATCTATGTTTATTGTATTCAATATATTAATTATTTTGTTCTTCTCCTAAATCCGGATCACTGGTATCAAAGCGGTCTTCTCTTCATTTATTTTTCTTCATGCATGTCCCCGACAAGATCTGGGTACAAGAATTTGGGACTTTAACCAATCCAGTCATTGCAATATGGGTCATGTCGAGCCCGACAAAAACCCATGGGGGATGAAAATAAATATGGAGTAGGAGATACTTTTAAAATTTTGCTCGAGGAATCCCTCGCATGACAAACGAATAAAATGATGGACAACTTTGCACAGATCCTTCGATGGTTGTCCACATGAGAAGCATATGCATCAAGCGACCATGCAACCCCCTTCAAGGTACATGTAAATTTTGATATTCCATTACTTGAAGGACTGATAGATGCAGATGTTGTAGATAAATGGTTGAATCTTCTCGAAGGATATTTTTTGGTCCACAATTTTTCCAATAGGGAAAATATTACTTTTGCACTCCTCAAGGTCGTCCCCCATGTTAAGGACTGGTGGGATACTTACTCTGAGAAAAGGTCCATAGATGAATTTGAAATATGTGTGGTTTATCCTACATGTGATTCCTTCTAAGATGCCATTAAATAATAATACTACCTCATTGGAAGCTACGAGGACCAGTACACCCGATGGACCACCCTACATCAAGAAATGGACCAGACAGTACTAGATTTCACCAATATTTTCCATACCCTGCTCACCAAATTGGGCATCAAATACTTTGAGCGATATCTTGTGATCAAATACCATGGATATTCTCATAGACACATTCAAACATAAATGAATTTTATGGACATCGCCTCATTGGGGACGGTTTATAGATATGTTGTCAAGATTGAGCAGAAATTTAAGCAGAAGAGGCGAGAGTTTGGATCTACAAAATACTCATAGATGAAGCAGGGAAAACATGGCCCCAACCCACATGGAAAGGGATAGATCAAATATTCCCACTCTCAGGACAACCATTCCAAGCCGTAACACAAGAAGGGAAATGAAAAGACAAAAAAGGAAATAGGAAAATGGTGTGAATACCATAAAATCCCTTGGCACAACACTGAAGGATGTCGCTCCAAGAAGTCACTTGTGGCCAAGATGAAGGTGTCCAAGTCTGAGGCCGATTCTGACTCTGAATTAAATCCATAAGGAGGGAAGCGGATTATCGATGTCGAACCCAGTGCCATTTTCACTACCACCAAAGTCTAGCCAAGTGAACCAAAAGAACCAGAGGAAGGGGAACGCCTTTTTCACTCACAAATGTGGGTAAAGGAGGATCCACTTCATTTCATTTTTGATAGCAGTAGTCAAAAGAACTTGATCTCAGCAGAGGTCTTCAAGCGATTGGTTCTACCAACGAAACCGCACCCGCAACCCTACACCATTGGCTGGCTTCGCCAAGGAAGAGATCTATGTGTCAGCAAATAGTGTCATCTACCCTATGGCATCAAGCCTTTAAAAGATGAGGTATTGTGTGATATTTATCCCCTTGAAGTTTGTGATGTTATTTTACAACCATATTTTTGGAAGCGTCATGTTGTGTATGAGTCTATGTTGATATTATGGTAGTTGTGGGACATATTTACCTCCACATGTAAACCTGATGAGAATAGAATATTTAGGGAAGCAAGAAGAAACCCTAATTAGTTGGTAATAACCCCAAAAGACAAGTCAACTCAATAGGATAAATTGTATTAGATTATTAGCCTTCAAGAGAAGAAGTTGGCTAAAGGAAATATTATATACTAAGCAAATAGGCACCCATAATGAGAAGTCGGCCCAGGCAATTTACCAGATTTAGTATAAATAAAAGAGGCTAGTCTTCATTCTGGCAGGCATTCTCAGAACTACAGAAACAACACCTATGCACACTACATTTGGCCACTTTGTGCACAAGTTTGGAGGAGATTTGTCATTGCAATTGCTGCAGCTAGAAGATTTTGGTTTTGTCTTGGACTATCTCTTGGTTATTGTTTGGACTCTCTGATCATCTCTTGCTTGGTGTGCTATCCTTGGATAAAGGTGTGCCACCCTTTGTTTGGCTATCTATCCTAGGGATTTCTTCCAGAATGATTCTCTGTCAAGGTTAAGGTGCTCGAGGGTGGCTTCGACCTATGGTTGGATGAAAATAGTGATATTGTTTATGGTTAAACGAGAACATCCATCATATTCTAATAGGTTATGGTCCCACACCTCCTTCATTCAGTCTAACCACTAGAAGGGAGCATAGCCATAAGGATACTAAGCTCGTTGAAGAACTGTCGCTAGGGTTTCTAGGAGCAGTTACCAAAGCACTGTCGCTAGGGTTACTAGAAGGTGTAGTTGCATAAACCCTAACCCTCTCATTGAGGCACCTTAAGTGAAGGGATTGACCAAATTTTCAGATAGACTAGTGTGCCCTAGCCTAGCGCATCTCCTGGTACTCTCAACAAGCAAAAACGTCAAGTTTGAGTTTTTGGTCAAATCTAGGGTTGACCTAGTCAAGGAAGCCATGACTTAAGCTATGAAGTCAAAAAACAAGTTAGATGGGGATTCTAACTTTAGAGAATGGAAGACAAGGATTGACCTCATACTTTCCAAGAATAAAGTGTTGGATATCGTGAAAGGAAATATCTTGGAACCAGAGTTTGAAGAAGGAAAAGAGAAGGAATCACAGAACGTTGTAGTTATGGAGAAGTTCAAAGACTGTGATATCAATGTCATGAGTATCATAGTGGACTTTATAAAATACCACTTGATACGCTACATCTCCCATCTTGACACATCTAAGAAGATGTATGATTCCCTAACAAACCTTTTTTCAGTCAGAAACTTTGGACAAGTAATGAGTCTGAAGAATGAGCTCTGTGACATGAAGATGAATGATGATGACAACATAAAATCATACTTTGTGAGGATATCTCAGTTAAGAGATAAACTAAAATCTATTGAAGAGATCATCTCAGAGAAGGAACTGGTAAATATAGTACTCAATGGTCTTCCCAAGACATGGGATACATTTTCCGCAAGTATGAACACAAGGAAGGAGTATCCTACATTCGAAGAAATTTGGACTTGTTGTGCACAAGACAAATCAAGGATTAGTGAAAAAGAGAAAACTCAAAAGAAATATGATGATCAAGCCTTCACAACAAGATTCAATCATTTCAGGAACAAAAGGAAGTTTGGTTCAAAGAAGAATCCAAATCAAGACAAAGATATGTCAGAAATACAATGCTTCAAATGTCGAAAGTATGATCACTACAAGAATCATTGTCCCGAGCTGAAGAAAAGGAAGGAGACACACAAAGCATCAATTTCCTAAGAAAAGAAACCTTCAAAGAAGATTAAGAAGGGTGAAACAAAATTCTTCTTCTAAGACAAGGTAAACAAAAATCTTCATAGTTCTTGTACGTACCATGTTTTCTGTACATATCTTCCATATCTATTTCTTAGAAGATAATATGTTCAAAGAGAAACTATACTTATGGAAGAACAACAAGATAAGGATTGCTACAAGTCAGACAATACACATGAAAGGATGAAGTACATCAACATCCCCTGGTAACAATTAATGTGGAAGTTATTATCAGAATCAATCTTAAAGAAACCTAGAAGAAGTAAAGATAGAAAGAAGTCAGCAATCAAGAGGAAATTGGAAAAAGATTTGTGACACTTTGCAGAAGGAAATAAGGATGCAGACGGAAGCATGGACTCTCCTATATGGAAGGAGATGATTATATTATCAAAAGAATAACATGAATTCATGCATGAAGCAAGGATTAGGAGGGAGCTAATCCTAAATTATATGATCCATTGAAGATAATGGAGTATCTATCCATGGTAGCAACCATGAAAAGCAACACGTGTTCAGTTTGACTTTAGAAGAAGTCTTCTTCGAAAAAAAGCCTTAAAGTAATCCTTGGTTGTCCATCCACATCCATGATCCTATGATGAAAGAAATAAGTTGGAATCTTCAGAGCATGGAATCTATAGAAAACTCCATGAACTCAAGAGCTGAAGAGAAACATGAGGAAGAACATAAATATTCCAAGAGAGAAATAAAAGATAGAACAACCAGTTAGTGTATCGAGAATCACAAGACTACCAGCCTGATATGAACTCACTAAAATCAATCAAGCAGAGGAACTGAAAGTTTTGATGAAGAAAAATGTATGGAAGACTTATGAATGAAAGCATTGCAAGATCCAGAACTAGAGGTTCTCCTAGATGGAGGGAGAAGACTATGATGATTTCTTGTAAACCAGATATACCTCTACATGAGCTAGTATATCATCCACAATATCCATAGGTTGGAGTTTACATGTAGAGAAACCTCATAGGATTTGAGGTATACCAGAAAGAGACCCTTGTATGAAGATGGAAGAAGATCTTGTATGGATTCAAGCAACTTGGTGCAAAGCCTTCAATACACAACAGAAGCGTGGTGAAAAGATTTCTATAACAGAGATATTGTATCAGAATGGTTACTCATAGATCCAGGATGATGGATTGCTAATCCATGACAAAATCTCATAGATATGTTCCAGTTTGAGCCCTGCCACAATGTTATGAGATAACATGAAACAAAATATGAATCCAACAATGATATACTACATTGATTGGAGCTATATGAAGCCTTCAGAGAAAATCAGTGTTCCAGAAAGACCGAAGTACATTGAGATCAATCATTACACTCTTCGTGATGAAGTCTAAAAAAGAGAAAGTGGTTCTCCAATATATATCTCCACTGATGAGCAGATAAAAAGACATTTTGGTGAATCCTTTGTCCAAGATGAAAAATTTTGTGTACTCAAGCTAGAGCTCGTGGAGATGAATTCCTTATTGAAAAAGGAAGAGATGACTCCCAAGTTGGGAGGGAGAAATGATGTGTTATTGATTTCTAGACACTCATTTTTCAAGTTAGAAAAATGGTCCAGAATGAGCAATTCATTTCCAGTTCGGAAAGTGTTTTGAGATTTCTAACGGACGGGCATTTTCCAGTTCGGAAAATGGTCCAGATTGAACGGTCATTTTTGTAATGAAAATGGTTTGATGGATTGTTGATGTATCATAGACAGTGATTCACCTTGTGGTTAACATAGGGAATGGTTTATGACAGTCTCTCTTCTTGACGATCACACTTAGTAGTGGTCAAGAAGACTGGTCCGCCTTGCCGAACAATCATTCTTTCGAAGCTCACAGTTGTGAGTAGTTTCGAAGAATGGTCCATTTTGGAGGTTAGTGCAGGACAGTTATTTCCTATGGAAATGGTCCGAACAATCATTCCTTAGGGAAGATTCATTCTCTCCAGGCTGCACTTTGTTTAGTGCCAGAGGAATGGCCCAGTAGGTGAATGGTTCAGGTTCATCAATCAAGGACAGGCATTCCCTAGGGCAGATTCATTTTCTCTAGGTTGCACTTTGTTTAGTGTTGGAGGAATGCCTCACATAGGGAATGGTCCAGGATCATAAATTGGGACATTTATTCTTCCTTTCTTGAGAAGAATAGTCCATATAGCTCATCTTTGATGTTTCACCTTCTAAGGGAAGATGCTCTTCCAGATCTCACAGATGTGAGTGGAAGAATGTCCCAGATGACTCAGTTTATATCATAACAATGTTTTCTCTGGAGGTTGATATCAGATGATATGATTGTTATGGAGACTGTATGTCTCCGGATAGTGGATGTATACTATTGTGGTGGATGTGTTCCACTAATTGTGACTATATGTCACTGATAAAGTATCTGTGTGCTACTTGGTGCGGTAGTGTACCAATGGATAGTAGTTGTGTACTACTATGGATAGACATAGTTGTGTTCTATTGAATGACATTGTTCTGATTTCCTTGAAGACTATCAGTAGTGTTGGAAAAATGTTTAATCATCTAGATGGATGATTAATGGATAGATATTTCCGAGATGGAAAATGGTCCAAGACATTTATTCTTCCAGGACATATGTCCAGATTAGAAGAATGGTTCTTGTGTCACTGTGTGGAGTGAGTGACTTATCCAACATCATGTTTGATTACTCATATGGAGTATGGTTTCGAGAGATGATGCATCTGATGAAACTGATAGTGATGATGGTGCTCATGATCTAGTCATGAGATAGTCTATACGACTATGTTGATGCTACTGGGTGAATGCTATGTTTGTGTTCAAGACCATTACCTTCAATACCTCCATAGCTAGGAGGGAGTGTTGATATTATGGTAGTTGCAGGAGGTATTTACCTCCATGCGTAAACCTGACGAGAATAGAATATTCTGGGAAGAAAAAAGAAACCCTAATTAGTTGGCTAATAACCCTAGAAGACAAGTCATCTCAAGAGGATAACTTGTATTAGGTTATTATCCTTCAAGAGAAGAAGTCGGCTAAAGGAAATATTATATACTAAGTAAATAGGCACCCAGAATGAGAAGTCGGCCCAGGCAGTTTTCCAAATTTAGTATAAATACAGGAGGTCAGTCTTCATTCTGGCAAGTATTCTTAGAACTGCAGAAGCAACACTTGTGCACACTGCAGCTGGCCAGTTTTTGTGCAAGTTTGGAGGAGAGTTGTCGTTGTCACTGCTGCAGCTAGAAGATTTCAGTTTTGGCTTGGAATATCTCTTGGTTATGGTTTGGACTCTCTGATTAGCACTTTATTGGTGCGCTATCCTTGGATAAAGGTGAACCATCATTTGTTTGGCTATCTAGTCTAGGGTTTTCTTCTGGAATGATTCTTTATCAAGGTTAAGGTGCTCGGGGGTGGCTTCGACCTATGGTTGGGTGACAATAGTGATATTGTTTATGGTTAAATGAGAACATCCATAATATTCTAACAGTCTAGACCCCGCAGTGTTATTATTACTTTGGGTAGACAATTGTACATGATACCAAAGGTAGTGCCACCTATCGTTATTTCTTTAATCTCTACTAAGAAATCTAGTAAGGTCATTTCACAGACCAGGAAGTTCATCTTATTTGTGAACCATGCTCACAGTAAGTAGAAGGTTTTCGCCACATATGTGGCCTCTACACAGAGCCTCTCTTTGCAGCAGAAGAAAGTGGACGGGATCATGGAACAGTACAGATACATATTCTCCTCACCCACCGGGGTACCGACGCACTGCCAAGTCAAGCATCCAATTGATATGACCCCCGGTGCACCTCTACCGAATGGACCAATCTATCATCGCGGATATGATGGAAAATGAAGAAATCAAGCGTCAAATCCAAGATCTTCTTCAAAAGGGGCACACCATACCCAACTCCTCCCCTTATGGAATCCTGATTGTATTGGTGCAGAAGAAGGACGAGACATGGTGACTCTGCATTGATTACAGAGAATTAAACAAAATCATCGCCAGGAACCGGTACCCAATTCCCAGGTTTGATGACCTTCTTGACCAACTCGAGGGGAAAACTTTCTTCAACAAGATTGACCTAAAGTCTAGCTACCACCAGGTTCCCATCGAACCAACTTATGTATGGAAGAAATGTTTCAAATCTAAATAAGGTCTCTTAGAATGGTTGGTCATGCCCTTTGGCTTAACAAATTCACAAAAAAATTTCATGAGGTTGATGGATGATGTATTTAGACCCTTCACCAACTCTTTTGTGGTGGTATATTTGGATGAAATCCTCATCTTCAACAGAACTTGGAAGGAGCACATGCGACATATTTAACAGGTTTTGAGCACTCTGTGATAGCACAAGCTATATTCCAACTTGGAAAAATGATCCTTTGGCATGAACATGGTCCAATACTTGGGCTACATTGTTTATGAGCATGGGTTTCATGTTGATCCAACTAAGATCCAAGTCATTCATGACCAGTCAACCTCGACCACACTAACCGAGCTTCGGAGCTTCTTGGGACTAGCCAACTTCTACCAAAGGTTCGTGTTGGGATTCTCCCATATTGCATGGTCCCTCATCCAAGTGACCAAGGGAAGTGGCAGGGAAAAGTTCATGTGGGGGAAGGAACAACAAAGAGCATTCGATGATCTGAAGCATCGCTTATGCTCATCTCTAGTACTCTCCTTGCCTGATCTGCAATAATCATTTGAGATTGATATTGATGCATATGAATATGGTGTAGGCACAATTCTCACTCAGCATGGTCATCCAATGGAATACCATAGTGAGACACTCTCAGATATTATCTGGAAATACCCCGCCTATGAAAAGGAAATGTATTCCATTGTACAAGTATTTCATCAATGGAAACTTTATATTCTGGGAAAGGAGATGATCATCCACACTGATCACAAGCCTATGCAGTGCTAATATTATGGTAGATGCGAGAGGTATTTACCTCCATGTGTAACCATGACGAGAATATAATATTCCGGGAAGAAAGAAGAAACCCTAAAGCATTGAACATAACCCTAGAAGACAAGCCGACTCAAGGAAATAATTAATATTAAGTATTTAGCCTCCAGAATGAGAAGTCGGCCCAGACAACTCAGGAAACACAGTATAAATACAGGTAGCCATATCTCATTTGGCACACACAACTCAAAATTTCAACAGTGAAGAAGTGTGCAGTGTAGAAACCGGGCAAGTGCGCAAGTTTGGGGAGTAGTTGCAGTTGCAGCTACTGCAATCTGTATTCTCGGTTTAGGCTCAGGATTTCTATTGGTTATGTTTGGACTTTCTGATCATTCTTGGTTATCTTTACTTGGTGCATTACCCTGGGTTGGCTATTGGTTTTCTTACAGAATCATTCTCTGTCAAGGTTAAGGTGCTCGAGGGTGGATTTGGCCTATGGTTGGATGACAATATTGCTATATTGTCTATGGTTAAATGAGCACATCTATTCTTTCTAATAGGTTATGGGCCCACAATATCTTCAGACATTCTAATCGTTGGAAGATATATTGGGAGGATTTGCTCAGTTACACTTGCAATTACAACCAGGTTTTTTTGTTGCAGCAATGAAACCCTAACCCTCTTGTTGAGGAACCCTAAGTGAAGAGATTGACCTAATTTATGGATATCCTAGTGCTCCCTAGCCTAGTGCACCCTAGCCTAGCACACCTCCTAGTACTCTCAACAAGCTAAGATGTCAAGTTTGAGTTTTTGGTCAAAGTCTAAGGTTGACCAAGTCAAAGAATTTATGACTTACTCTATGAAGTCAGAAAACAAGTTAGAAGGGGATTCTAACTTCAGAGCGTGGAAGATAAGGATTGACCTCATCCTTTCCAAGAATAAATTGTTGGATATCATGAAAGGAAAGGTCGTGGAACCATAGTTCGAAGAAGGAAAAGAGAAGGAACCTCAGAAAATTGCAGTTATGGAGAAGTTCAAAGATAATGAAATTAATTGCATGAGTATCATAGTGGACTCTATAAAATACCAATTGATACCCTACATCTCCCATCTTGACTCATCCAAGAAGATGTCTGATTGCCTAACAAACCTCTTCTCATTCAGAAACATTGGAAAATAAATGAGTCTGAAGAATGAGCTTCGTGACATGAAAATGAATGATGATGAAAGCATAACATCATACTTTGTGAGAATCACTCAGTTAAGAGATAGACTACAAGCTATTGAAGAAATCATTTCAGAAAAGGAACTGGTAAATATAGTACTAAATGGTATTCCCAAGACATGGGATGCATTTTCCGCAAGCATGAACATGAGGAAAGAGTATACCATATTTGAAGAACTTTGGACTTGTTGTGTGTTGACAATTAAAATCGTAACGATGAATTCCACCCACAAACTATTGCTAAGGCCCTATTATTTAACTATGCTAATAATATAATACTAATAGGTGGGACCCCCTTGTAGACTAGAGGCACATGGATAGACATGTTATACATTTTTTCTGTTGTTTGGATGCTACCTACACAGTCCTATGTGGTTGACAATGCAGTCTTGGTTTCATTTTGACATGGTAACAGGTGGATGAAGAATTTTTGTGGAATGCTTTTTGCGATCCAAAACATTTTTTTTATGATTATGAGGAGCATGTTGTTTACAGTTGCTATGATTTAACCATGTCACTAATAATTGTGATCGATTACCTAGCCACATATATGAAAAGGATATATTAGTGATAACATAATCAAAACAAAGAAATAAAAACCTATGAAAAATTTCCTAAAGGGAAAGGCGTTATATGTTGAGTTATGATAAAGGATTATATGCAAATGGAAAAGTCAAAACACATTAGTGTTAGTCCTAACTGTTATGTTATTATTGGTTAGTGGACTATGAGAATTTTAATATAATTGAATGGGGCGCATATAACATTGGAATATGTATGATGGTATAAAATTATGGCAAGGGTTAACATGTAAATGTTATTGGGTGGCGCACTATGTAAGGGATATCGTCGCAGATTTCAAATGGTTTGGCATTGAATACATGGTTTAATTGATTGGTGAATTTAACGCTTGTTGAGTTGTCTTGTACTTCAAATTGAATAGGCCTGGTGATGGAAGCGACGTGCATTTATTGCACATCACTCCATACTCCCCTATCGGTCATCACCTTAACATTGCTCCTTTGTTGCATTTTTTCGAACTATTGGTTGTGAAGCTCTGCATTTCAGGCTCTTGGAAGGAAGAAGGCTCGGCCAACTCGCCATTTTAATTTTTTTTCTACAGGTATGATTCTTTTTCTCTCCATCCATGAAGTATTCTATGTTGTATGAACAAATAATGGCTCAGTGATGCTTGAATTCGGTCTGTTCTTGAGAATTTCGACTGTGTAGATGTGTGTTATATCTCTCTGTGATGACTGTATTTGTTTCATATTGCAAGCAAAATAATTGGGTTTTTATTTTAAGTTGTGCATTATCTAGTGGCTCGATCAGTTTAATATCATGATGGGTCTCTGTGGAATGATAAGTGAATGGTGGTATACATGGCCCTGTTTTGAAGGAGGGTTTCATTTTGCGTATTACCATCGGTATTTTGTTCCCTCACAGTCACGATTGTAACCCTTACCTAGTCCCAGAGGGATTGCCAACAGTTGTTATGTTATTTCTTCAAACCCCGAGTCATGGTCGTTGGCCCATTCTTACTGTTTGTTCACTGAAGTATCCCAAGATCTAGTCTTGGGTTACCCCGATGTTAATATATGCATGTATGGTTGTGGATTGATACGAGTTGTATCTCAGCATTATGTCAAAAGGATGGGTGTGTCCTCACTGGTGTTGTTGTTGAGTTGTTCGGCTCTTAAGTAATGGATAGAGTTGTTATGTCTTTGAGTTTTCTTTTAATAACCACCATTGTTCAATTAAATTTCGCCTCTCTTAGGAAAGTGATAAACGCACTATGTGCACTGGCTATTTTACCCTACCCGTCCTTGCTCTCCTCGGTGGCTAACTATTGGTTTTGTTAGCCAGATTGGGAGTAATAATAATATTGTGTGGCTCACTGTTGTATATTTTTCGAAAGGTATTATGCATGTGGTTGATAAGTCTCGAAAGATCTCCAACTCTCTATGTTATGGTTAAAATACGAACGCGATCTTATTGTCTCCTTGCATTTGATTGTGACAGAACTGATTTGATTTCCAACTGTCTTTTCTCCCTTCGGGCACCTTCTTGGTTTTCAAATATTGGTGGAATGTTTATGGAGGTTTTTTGTCGAGTCTATGTCTCGTCTTTCTATGATAAAATTGGTTGAACAATTACAAATGGAAAAAAGCGCTTGTATACAGTCGAGAGATGCCATCTTTTCATTATGGTTTCACTCACTATGTTTTTACCATCATGGTCTTGATTGCAATTGGAAATAACTATGTGTTTTTTCTAGGCCCGATCAGGGTTATGGCCAGTTTTAAAAATGATGACCGTGTGTAGTTGATGATGTTCGCTTCATCTATTATATTGGATCATCGTACAGATTACAAATGGTTTTAAAAGGAATTTATATCCACAGTGATAAGGCTCAAGTTTTATGTTTAGGTTGACTGTTGTTTCATTACAAGATCTTGTCAATTGATATGATGAACATTGTGTATATCGAGCATATTTTCGAAATCTATTCGTATTTGAAAAGAGACATGTGTATATATTAAATTAGGCCTAATTGTAAATTGGTAAACAGTGGATGTGATTATTACCATGATGCATTATAGATTATCAGGGATAGATGTCGAGAATATTGTTGTGTATTTTCTTGATAATTTAAAAAAAAAAAAATAAGATCAGTGCTTTGTTAAACAGGACTATTGAATGGAAGGGTTGTTTTGTTATAAGTTATGATTTCCAGACTGTTATGAATTGAGAAATTTTGGGAAACTTAAATATTGGAACAACATACAGTTTGGTGCACAATTGGTAAACAGTGAATGTTGGTGCTTTTTGGATTGATTTTAATACAAAGTTATGATCATCGATTACTAATTATTTTTATGAACAATATCCATTAACTTCATTGTCATTCTCTCACTTTTTTTCACATTACTAATCCCCTCACATTCCCAGATTCACTTTTCACGCCCTGTTCTTAAAATTAAATTAAAATTAAGTGGAAACTCTATATTAAAGTAATTAAAAGGATGACACAGAGATAGGTCACAGTTGATGTGATTTTTTTATTGTAACACAGTTGATTGTTTAATGATTTGTTGAGCAGTAATCATGTTCTTAATTCCTTTCATTCTATCACTTTTCTACTCAATACAACCCCCTCATATATCCCAGAACCCTTATTCACCCCCTACTCATTGACAAGTATTAAACGATTTTTATGGATTGGATTGCATGGGTATGATGTGTTGCTGAGCCAAAATTTTCTTCATATTTCAATAGATGTCATGTATGGTTTGTTTAAGAAGTTAGTTGCTAATAAACGCTACATACAAGATGAGATTCTTCAGCAGAGGAAGCCATGACCGAAATAATAGGGGAAGAGGAAATTGGAACAGAGGCCCTAGAAGGCCAATATTTTCGATACATTTTGATGCAGATCCACAAGAGTTAAACCAACTCTTCCAAGATGGATTTTTCAACTGGATTGGACAAGGGGTAGTCCAAACTAGGCCAGAAAGGCCTCCCTTCCAACCCCAACATGTCCCTGGTATCCCAATTCCCCCTCATGTCTCATTATAACCTAAAGTCCCTGAAAATGATGGATGGAAAGAGATTGTTCACCCAACACTCTCCCAACATCATGGTTGGCCCAAATTGTCGCTACCTGCTCCTCCTCCATCGATTGTCCCAAATGTCCAAATTTCCCCAGAACACTCACCTGTACAGTCTTCCCATGCAATCAAGAGACTCAAAACCGAAGCTCACCACATGCATGATAAAGGAAAATTTGTTGTTTCCCCCTCCTCTTCCTCAAGTGATTCATCCAAATCGGTTTCATCCCCCATGCACTTGAGAGATGACTGCTCTCATGTTATCAGTGAGATCAAGCGTAAAGGCTCCACACAACCTAAGGCTAATTCAGAGAAGTCAAAGGGAGACAACAACAACAAAGGGAAAATTTCCTCCCAAAGTGGAAAATATGGTTTTTGAGTATATTTTATTATTGATTGTTGAGAACAGTTGACTGCTGAAGTTTTTGGACAACATACTATTTTTGGATATTTTGGATATTATAATTTTTGTATATGGTTTGAAATATCATTGATATTGATTTTCAAATTATGAGAATGATGATGGGAGCCGCAAGGAGGGATGTGTTTGATTGATTGACTAGTTGTGTGTATTTTTGTTAATAAACTAAAGGGAGCCACACGTGGTCCCACCTACTAGTTGTTATTTATTAAAGACCCTTATTATTATTATATTAATTTTTCCCCCAAACTATAAGTTAGTTGAGTTTTAGTTAACTTAACTAAAATAAGTAATTTAACTACTTCAACTAATTTTGATTGCTTAAAGGCAAAAAGAGAAGGAAGAACAAGGAGAGAATATAAGGAGAAAGCATACTAAGGTCTTCTCTTGAGTTTTATTGAGATAGTTTAGTTTTCATTCATTCTTTAATTCATTAAAAGCCTAATTCTCTTTTATGATAGTAGGGTCCTATTGTAGATAGAAATATTCAAGACTAAATTACATCATTCAAACACTTGTTTTCAAAGGTGTTGATCTATCTTTGATATTTTGTATAGACTTGTCTCTTTATGAATTAAATTTCATGATTGATAAAGGATATTGTGTAGAGTTGAGTGGGAAGCAATCTGTGGCAAGCTGATCCAGCTTTAAAAATTCAGTTTTTTACTTTCTATCAGAAGTCCTTTTGTATGGTTTTCATCGGGGACATCTAAGTTTGACTTTGGTCCAAACTCCCTCAGGGATTTTTGTAAAGAGAACGATTATTTTGATTTCTTGGAATGAAATAAACGACTGTTATTATGTCTCTCCTATGTTAATATGTGACTTGGTATTTTTTCTTTTGTCTCCACATTTACTTTTGCATCTTTTATATTCACAAAATTATATTAAAATGTTGAATTTTACAACAATCTTTTATTTATAAAAAATCAGCCTAAGCCCTTGTAACTAATACTTGTGGATTAGAAAACAAATTTTGAGGCTATAAACATAGGGTGATATTCCTGTCTATCTTGCTTTAGCAAAACAAGATCTGAAAATGCTTGAGTAAGATTATTTCATATCTTTTCCTCAACATTTATTTGGCGACCATACTAGGGAGATCTTCCATATCTCTCTCGTTGATTTTTATGCTTGATTATTGTTGAATATATCTACTTTTCTGATATTGATTCTTTGACTATTTCATTTCTTAATGATTGTACCTGTTGCAAGGTAGCCCAATATTGAGCCTGATCTTCAAGATCAGACCAACATTGCTTTAAACTTGTTTAATACCCTATTAGATACCGCTAATACCCGGGTTGAGATTAATCGCTCATGGGAAGCAATTGAACAAGAAATAAGTTCCCAAGAACGTTAGAAAGCTAGGCAAAGATAGCTTAGGAATCATCCATAGATTTCATTTTCCTTCAGTTTTGATCTTCTTTTCCTGTCCTTAGACCCTCGTTTGTCTAGGAAAAGAACAGGTTTATCACCGGATATTCATCGTATTGTTGAAATAGGAAGAAGGAACTTTGTGTTGTCAACCCAACAAAGTTCTCTAAGGAGAACCTTGTCTGATTCATCTAGTTCGTCTTTCTCTCCCTTACCTATCATTCACAATATGGCATCTAGTGGTGGCTCTAGTGGAACTAGAGGTGCTTCTTCATATCAATCTTCAACTTTGTCAACGATTGGTAGCTTATATAGTCACCAAGTCCCTGTACAATCTACCACAAACCCCGCCAAAGTCATTAAAAAGTATGGGCTTTTTCAGTTTGAAGAAGATTCCACAACTACCCTGTGGCATGTTTCCTCCCCTCTTAACCTAGCACCTGCTACTCATCCACTTCCTAAATTAAAGGAGTATCTCCATAGGTTTTTGGAGAATAACACTGTCACTATGAATGAACCCTTGGTGGCATTTTCTAATGCTTGTTACAACATAGGAGCAAATGAAAATGATACTTGCATGTGCTTATTTGTGAATTCCCTTGAAGGGAAGGATGTGGCTAATTTATTTGATCTCCCTCCTAATATTTTATATACTTGGGAGGAGTTAGTCTATTGGTTAAAATATACCTATGGGCAATCCAAAATCCCAGTTGAGAAGTTATGAGAGTACAATAACATCTCTTATAAGAATGGTGATACTATCAAGTCCTTCAACCTACGTTTCACCAAATTATACAACCAAATCCTTGAACTCATTCGCCCTTAGAACCAAGCCACTTTCATGCATTATTATAATGCATTACCTTCCCCCTATCATCATAGGATTGAGGAAAAATCCATTGATAAACTTAGTTCCACTCTGCACACTTGTTTAGAGTATGAAGAACAGCTTGAAAGAACAAGTTTTCCTAAGGGAGACTCAGTTAAAAATACAGAAATGTCCTCCCTCTTACAGGTTGTACAAGACATGAATAATCAAATGATAGCATTTGAGTGGAAAGGAAATGCCTCCTCTCTTACCCCTGGATCTTTGTAATGCCCCTATATTACTAAGGGTCATTAAGTTTCCTAAACATTTTAAGAAAGTAAACTGAAACAAAACTTCATAACATAATATTGACTTTTATAACAACAACTTCAGTAACTAGGTTCATCAATAAATATTGAATTCATGACAGAAATAAATAAATACATAACTTAACAAAGTACCTGGTTCTTATGCTAATTGTT
>ML792426.1:148474-163435 GCA_009831015.1 Picea engelmannii | reverse complement strand
AAGCAGTATTAGGTCTTCTTACATCCGCCTTATTCTATTTTATTGAAAGGCCTTATTAATATTGACCTTTATTGCATCCGAATATATTACTCTACCTATGTGTGGGTTAGGACCCTAACAAATATCATGATACAAATTTAGTCATATGGGCCATTCCTCCACTCAAATCTGTGATATTTGGAAGATCATATGTCCTTAGAAAGTAAAAACATCAGCCATGGGCTATCTTGAACTATTCTTCCCAAGCATAGAAGAATACATTTCCTTGATTTTTGAGCCTGGACCATTCACCTAACCGGGAAATTCTTCTAGCACTAATCACAGTGCAACCTAGATAGAATGAGTCTTCCCTAGGGAATTTCTATCATTGATTTTTGAACCTAAACCATTCACCTAACTGGGTCATTCCTCCGGCACTAATCACAGTGAAACCTGGAGAGAATGATTATGCCCTTTGTAATGATTGTTCGGACCATTTCCCATGGAAATGACTATCCTGCACCAACCTCCTATAATGTACAATTCTTCGAAACTGCTCACAACTATGAACTTCAAAAGAATGATTGCCCGAAGAGGCGGACCATTCTTCTTGACCACTACTCAGAGTGACTACCAAGAAGAATGATTGTCCTAGATCATTCCCCCACACTGGTGACAAGGGGAATCATTTTCTATGGTCCCAAGGGCTCATCCCTCTGGTTGGGGGTTCCTTGGGCAAGTGGGCCCTCGAAGGAAAAATTGTCTTGTAAATGTATAGTGTAATTTCAGAGTAAATCTGGACCATGTTAGAAAATAATAGATGTTCTCGTTTAACCATAGAAAATATAACAATAGTTTCACCCAACCATAGGCCGAAGCCACCCCCGAGCACCTTAACCTTGACAGAGAATGATTTTTAAAGAAAACCAATAGCCAACCAAGGCTAATGCATCAAGCAAAGATAATCAATACTAGTCAGAAATTCCAACCATAACCAATAGAAAGTCTGAGCCTAAACCAGGAATACAGATTATGGTAGTTGCCAGCAGTTGTCGGCTGTAGTTGTTCCCCAAACTTGTGCACTTGCCCAGTTTCTGTAGTGCACACTTCTTTTCAGTTGAAATTATGAGTTGTGTACAAAATGAGGTCTGGCTACTTGTATTTATAATGTTTTCCTGAGCTGTCTGGGCCGAATTCTCATTCTGGAGGCTAAATACTTAATATTAATTATTTCTTTGAGATGACTTGTCTTTGAGGGTTAAGTTTAATGTTTTAGTGTTTCTTCTTGCTTCACGGAATATTATATTCTCGTCAGGGTTACACGTGGAGGTAAATACCTCTCGCAGCTACCATAATATCAACACTCTCTCCTAGCTAGGGAGGTATTGAAGGAAATGGTCTTGATAACAAACATAACATTCAACTGGTAGCATCATCATAGTCATACAGACTATCTCATGATTAGATCACGAGAACCATCATCACTATCAGTGTCATCTGACAGCATCATCTCTCGAAAATATACTCCATATGAGTAATCAATCATGATGTTGAATAATTCACTCACTCCAAAGAGTGATACAAGAACCATTCTTCTAATTCGGGCATATGTCCTAGAAGAATAACTATTCCAACAGATGCTAGAAGCCATGCCATGGGATACAAGGACTACTCTTCTAATCCAGATATATGTCCTAGAAAAATAAATGTCCTAGACCATTTTCTGTCTGTAGAATGTTTTTCCATCAGTACATTGACCATCCATCTAGCTAATAATCATTTTCAACACTACTGATAGTCTACATGGCAATCAGAACAATGTCGTTCAATAGAAAACAACTATGTCTATCCATAGTAGTACACAACTAAAATCTAGTGGTACACTACCACACCAAGTAGCACACGGCTACTTAATCAGTGAAACATAGTCACAACCAGTGGAACACATCCACCAAAGTAGCATACATCTACTGTCCAGAGACATACAGTCTCCATAGAAATCATATCATTTGATATCAACCTGCACAGAAAAACAATGTCATGATACAAACTGAGTCATATGGTCCATTCTTCCACTCACATTTGTGAGATCTAGAAGAACATCTACCCTCATAAGGTAAATCATCAGCCATGAGATATATGGACTATTCTTCTCAAGCATAGAAGAATAATTGTCCTGATTTCTTAGCCTGGACCATTCACCTAACTGGGCCATTCCTACGGCACTAAACAAAGTGCAACCTGGAGAGAATGAGTCTCTTTTTGGTATACCTTGTTAAAATATTGTGTAACTATAAAAAATATTCTTATCCCCTTTTGTGGATAATGCAAAAGATAAAATATGTATATTGACAAATCGTCCCTATTGTGTCTAGACAAGACAAATGTAAATTAAAAGGTAAAGTGGACATGTCGGCCCTGACCTAATTATTGGGGGGGCACAACTTGTATTTATAAGAGGCCTATCACCTCATTTGTACACACACTCATCAATCTCTCTCTATCAAGTGTGCAAGTCTGAGAGTGACAAAGCTACAAGGAAGAGTATCTCAGTAAAGGTTTTGGTCAACTTGGTGAAGGACTATCTTGGTCTAAGTGGTGAGCTACTCTGTTTTGGTTAGGGTTTCTAGTGGATCTTCTATTTGGTGAGATCTCTCCTGTGAGAGACACTGTACTTGTTTATTGAATCTATATTAAAGAAGTTTTGTTGGGTTTTCTTTCCCTTAAGGGTTTCCCAGGATAAATGCTTGTGTACTATGTGATTGTGTTTCTTTCAGTAAGATCCTTATTATGTTGTTGTTATAATGAATATTAATAATAACAGATTAAGAAAGAAACTTTAACATGGTATCAGCGCTAATATGAAGAGAGCATCTTTCACAGAAAAAGAAAAACGTCATTGTTGTCGTACAAGAAAATTAGGGATTTTTATTAAAGAGGAATTTCAACCCAAATATGATCTAGAAAAGTGTGCCCTAGACTAAGGAACTCATTGGCACCTTCAGTGCACCTTTTCAGTGCATAGAAATCCTAGAAAGTGAAACCCTAGTTTTCACCAGTACCAGAGGTACCAAAAAACCAGAAGTACCAGAAAACTAGAAGCACTAGTCCAGAAATATGATGGTCGAGTTTCAAGGGTCAGAAATTGAAATTTTCAGAAACAGACTATAGCAACATACTCACCTTAGTCCAGCGCATCTTTTGGTGAGTTCAATTTTCAGATCCAAGAAATTTTATTTTTTTATTTCTATAGCCCGGAGGGCTAGGGTTTCTATTGCAAGAAAGAATGGCTACTGGTATGAGGGTAGAAGACAGGCTGGAAGGATCTGGAAACTTAAGATCTTGGAAGCATAGGTTGCAGATGATTATAGATGAGAACATGTCACAGTGAGTGTACCAGAACCAAAGGAAGAAGAGGAAAATACCAAGCATAAGGAAAAGGGGAAATAAAGTATCAAGCACATGTGGCAGAGGAAGAGGAATCTCCTCCCTCAAAAAAATATTTAGTAGAAATTGAGGATTATTTACTTTAAGTTGATCTAAAGAAAGATAGCAAATGGTGGAGTCCGTGGAGCCTCCCCACACAAAAACAAAAGATAAGTATTCATGTTATTTTTTTAGTATCTTGTTTACTTTAATACTTTATCATTACAAGTTAGATTTTTTGTGAGAATGTTAATTGACCTCGTTTTACTTCAGTGTCTATGAAGACTTATGAAGGAAGTATCAAAGAAGAGGATAAAGAAAGAGATAAAATATTTATTTCAGGTATGATCACTCGTGAGAGTGACAAAGGTAGAGTGAAAAAGAGTTCAAAAGTATTATTCATGATTAGGGTTTCAGATGTGTACATGGTTGAACAAGTTTTACTTAATAAAATATGTATACTACTCTGATAGAAATCATAATATAGTTTTATTTGATTACTGCTTATTGTTACTGACTGATTGACTAAGTGACATATATCAGAAAGCATATTGTAAGTAAGTTTACAGGTCTCGGAAGAAAGAACTTATTCCTTGAATTGCATAAGTTAGACAACATGAGAAGGATTTATGATATGATGAAAGTCAGTAAAGACCAGACAATATCTAGTATTTATATAGGAGCAGGATAAAAATGTTCAAGATGAAGAGAAAAATGGATACTCAGATATAGTTGATGAGATGCAGGTAACTGCAATTGTTCCAGAATCGTTATTATAGATGCAGAGGGAGCAGGTTGATCAAGTATGAAGTCAAAAAGAAAGAAATGTTTGAAATCAAGAAGGCACCTAGGACATTACAGAATATAACTTCAAGAATGATGATTATAATCTCTTAGTTTGGTGCAAGAGAGAGCTATGTCTCCGAGTTCGAAATGGAGGATCGTGATTTGGTGCAGTTAGGAAAGAAAATAGATGGTGCCCAACAGATGGGTAGCATGGTATTATACCATGGAAATATTTTGGACCATAAGAGATTTTTTCAGATCCCATAGCTAGACCTTCGTAGAGAAGGAAGAGACCTTCTTAGAGAAGGAATGAGCAATCCCATAAGTAGACCTTCATAGAGAAGGAAAAGAGAAGAGACCTTTGTAGAGAAGGAAGAGACCTTCGTAGAGAAGGGGAATGAGAAATTTTCCAAGTTTGGCCTCTATCCAAGTGTCGAGTTTTGGATACTCTAGGGACATGCTAGAATACCCTCCTAGAGAGGGGTGTGACCACCCTTGTAGAGAGGAGTGTGGATTTTTCTCCAAGGGGCAGTGGGTAGATACTCTCCTCTGGCTAAGGAATGAGTATCCTGGAACACAAACCTTGGCCATGTGGAATGGTTAGTTGGCTCTTGAGGTTTGTGTCATGATCCTGTGTGGATCATGGAAAAGGAGTCTATTTTTGCCTAGGCTAGCATCTTAGCTTCTCTAGTTCATGTGGGATGACTAGGAGTGAAGCTATGGTAGTAGTCCTCCCGAGTGAATGGGAGAGATAGATGACTGCAAGATAAGGGAGAACATAAAATGAATGGAAAAACTCATAGAATATCTTCTGTGTGAAGATAAGAAAGAGTATATTCTACGTGAATATGAAAGAAAGAAAGAGTATCTTCTGTGCGAACCAGACAGTGATCGTGACACCAGATGACCCAGTGAATTATATTGATTATTGTTGTTACCCAGTTGATGATGTTACCCAGTTTATGATGTTGCCCAGATGATGATGTTATCCAGTGGATGTTGTTACCTAGATGATGATGTTATCCAGTTGATGTTGTTGTCTAGTTGATGATGATTATCTAGTTGATGATATTGCCCAGATAATATTGTTCAGTTGATGATGACATCTAGTGACTTGTCAAAAGATAAAGAATATCCTTCTTGTTAAGAGGGAGTGTTGAAATATTGTGTAACTGCAAAGAATATTCTTATCCCCTTTTGTGGATAATGCAAAAGATAAAATATATATATTGACAAGTCGGCCCTATTGTGTCTAGTAAAGACAAATGTAAATTAAAAGGTAAAGTGGACAGGTTGACCCTGACCTAATTACTGGGGGGAACAACTTGTATTTACCTCATTTGTACACACACTCATCAAGATCTCTCTATCAAGTGTGCAAGTCTAAGAGTGACACAACTACAAGGAGAAGTGACGCAACTACAAGGAAGAGTATCTCAATAAAAAAATTGGTCATCTTGGTGAAGGACTATCTTGGTCTAAGTGGTGGGCTACTTTGTTCTGGCTAGGGTTTCTGGTGGATCTTTTGTTTGATGAGATCTCTCTTCTGAGAGACACTATACTTGGTTATTGAATCTATATTAAAGAAGTTTTGTTGGGTTTTCTTCCCCTTGAGGGTTTCCCAAGATAAATTCTTGTGTACTCTGTGATTGTGTTTCTTTCGATAAGATCCTTATTATGTTGTTGTTATAATGAAGATTAATAATAACAAATTAAGAAAGAAACTTTAACATACCTCAAAACCCTGAGGTTTCTCTACATGTGCTTCTTTGTTCAATTACTTTATTGAGGAGAACAGTCCTTACATTCATCTGATGTAAACTCCAACCCATGGATATTGCAAGAGATATAATGTCTTAGGTAGAGGTATGTCTAGTTACTGGAACAAGCTATCATCATAGTCCTTTCCCTCCATCTGGGAGAACCTTTAGTTCTGGATCTTGCAATGCTTCCATTCATAAGTCTTCCATACATTGTTATTCATCACAACTTCCATTTCCTCTTGTCGATTTCTTTTAGTGGGTTCGGACCAAGCTGATAGTCTTGTGATTCTTGATATAGTGACTGGTTGTTCTGGATTTTCTTTCTCTCTTGGAATATTCATGTTCTTCCTCGTGTTTCTCTTTAGCTCTTGGGTCCATGGAGTTTTCTATAGATTCCATGCCTTGAATATTCCAACTTCTTCCTTTCATCATAGGATCATGGATGTGGATGGATAACTAGGGATACTTTAAGGCTTATTTTCGAAGAAGAATTCTTCTAAAGTCAAACTGAACACGTGATGCTTTTCATGGTTTCTACCATCAATGGGAACATGGATAGATACTTTGTAATCGTTGATGGATCATATTTTAGGATTAGCTCCCTCCTAATCCTTGCTTCATGCATGAATGCATGCTCTTATTTTGGAATTATATAATCGACTCCCTCCATCTAAGAGATTCCATGCTTCCATATGCATCATTATTTCCTTCTGCAAAGTGTCACAAGTTTTTTTCTAATTCCTCTTGATTGTTGAATTCTTTCTATTTTTGCTTCTTCCAGGTTTCTTCAAGTTTGATTTTGATTTTGGCTTATCTTGTAGCTTTTACTTATGTTAATATCTTCCACAAGAATTGTTACCAAGGATTTTCAATGTACTTAGTCTTTTCATTAGTCTTTTCATGTGTATTGCTTGACTTGTAGTCATCGTGATGGCAATCCTTGTCTTCTTATTCTTCCATAGGTATTGTTTCTCTTTGAACATCTTATATTCTAAGAAATAGATATGCAAGATATGTACATAAACTATGTAAACATGGTATGTACAAGAATTATGAATAATGGTGTTACCTTGTCTTAGAAGAAGAAGTTTGTTCTATCCTTCTTGGCCTTCTTTGAGGGTTCCTTTTCTTCGGCAACTCATGCTTCGTGTGTTTCATTCCTTTTCTTTAACTCAGGACAATGATTCTTGTAGTGACCATATTTTCGACAGTTGAAGCATTGTATTTTTTACATATATTTCTCTTGATTTGGTTTCTTCCTTGAGCCAAACTTTTTTTTATTCCTGAAATTCTTGAACCTTATTGTGAAAGCTTGATCATCGTATTTCTTTTGAGGTTTCTCTTTTGCACTAATCCTTGATTCTTATTGTGCACAACAAATCCAAAGTTATTCAAATTTGGAATACTCCTTTCTTGTGTTCAGGCTTGCGGAAAATGCATCCCATGTCTTGGGAAGGCCATTGAGTACTATATTTACTAGTTCCTTCTCTGAAATGATTTCTTCAATATCTTGTAGTTGATATCTTAATTGAGAGATTCTCACAAGGTATGATGTTATGATGTAATCATCATTCATTTTCATGTCATGAAGCTCATTCTTCAGACTCATTACTTGTCCATTTTTTTTACTGAGAAGAAGTTTGTTAGGGGATCGTACATCTTCTTAGACGAGTCAATATGGGAGATGTAGGGTATTAAGTGGTCTTTTATAGAGTCCACTATGATGCTCATGGCATTGATGTCATTGTCTTTGAACTTCTCCATAACTGCAACATTCAGAGGTTCCTTCTGTTTTCCTTCTCCGAACTGTGGTTCCACGATATTTCCCTTCACTATATCCAACACTTTATTCTTGGAAAGGATGAGGTCAATCCTTGTCTTCCATGATCTGAAGTTAGAAGCCCCTTCTAACTTGTTTTATGACTTCATAGAGTAAGTCATAATTTCTTTGACTTGGTCAACCCTTGATTTTTGACCAAAAACTCAAACTTGACGTCTTAGCTTGTTCAGAATACCAAAAGATGCACTACGTTAGGGAGCACTAGGCTATCTAGAAATTAGATCAATATCTCACTTAAAGTGCCTCAACAAGAGGGTTAAGGTTTTGTTTATGCAGCAAAAATGACTGCAACTGCAACTGTAACTAAGAAAAATCCTCTGAATATGTCTTCCAGTGGTTAGATTGTCTGAAGATAGTGTGGGCCCATAACCTGTTAGAAAGTAATATATGTGATCGTTTGTAATACCCCTGTTTCCCTAGCTTGTAATTAATCATCAAATAGGATTACCATGCTAAGGCATGTGGACAATGTAAATGTATTATTGTTGAATTGCCCATAACTGATTGTTAGGGGGTGAAGTCTTGAATTACAAGCCATGATATCTCTAGAGGAAAGAAATCAGTTAATGAAGAAAGGACCAGTGGTTGAATCATCAACCACCCCCCATGAATGGAAGCACATGGTCTAGTTGTAGGATGTCATCTCGAAGTACCATAGAGACCTGCAGACCCAAGCTTCCTTCTGATAGAAGGAACAAGATAGGTTGGAAACCTTCCAGAGGAGAGAAGGTAAGATACATACAGAGACACTGGACAAGATAAAAACCTTGTAAGGGATATGTGCGAACCCAAAGGAAGTGTTGAGAACACGACCTGAAGGACCCAAACATGAGCTTGATGCTGACGAAGCATCTGATAAACTTCACAGGGTCGCTGTGATAGAGAGAGTTTCTCTCAGAGATGGCGTAAATTCCCTAGTGATATCATGGCTTGGCACGAGAGTGGCCAGAGTGATAAGAATGAATGCCTATGAGCCTATGGTTGGGTGGATAGGTGCACACCCACAGTCATTTGGTTGGATGCAACTTGTAATAGATAAGTATTCTCATACCCTATGAAATTAAGCTGTAATTATGTAATGAAAAGGGATATACTATGAAGGACCCAGGGATGTGTATGTTTTCTTAATGGTTATACTGTATCTCTTTATTGTTTAAACTGTGTATTTAAGCAAGTATGGATTGGACGTGTTTTGTATTCGTAAATTCTTGCACCCTGTGGTGGCTTAAGCTAGATCCACGAACTGTGAGTTTGTCGACCTTGGGCACAGTTTCACGTACGCATGTCGAAACTCCTAGTCATTCTGAGTCCGTTGGAGGAGGGATTATATTAAATCTCAGGAGAGATAGTGCATTTATGCATAGGCTCTCTGCGAGGCAGGTAGAGACCGAGAACCAGATAAGTTCTAGAGTTGACGAATGAGCATAAGGGGTGCACGGAAGGATTCTTCCAAGCGTTAATTTCAAGAGAAAGAGTGCAAAGCTCTTAATCCTTTCAGAGCTAACGAAGCTCAGGAAGAATAATGAGGTTAAAGTATCGAAAGGGAGGGTCCCTTGTTTGTAAGACGAACGAACGAAATATATTCGAATGAAGCCATGGTCTTATGCGACTGTTAAGTACGGGAAAGAGCATGGGAGTTAACCCTGGATTAATTTGGACTTCACGAGTTCAGAGAACTGAGAAATTTTATCGTAAGGGAGGTAAAATCCCTGAAGTACTGAAGTCCTGAAATTAACTCTAAGCCTTAGATCTGAGGATGCCCGAGAACCGTCCCGGCCATTAGATCTAGGAGGTAGACGATAGTCAAATTACCAGAACTACCCATGACTTAAGAATCTGACTGTGGACATGTTAGTTCACGGCCCGCAATCAACCTATGTCATTGATCTCATCAAGAATGGAATATCAACGACTAGGATCAGACTAGATTCAAGCGAGCACTTTCTAGATTGCAGAGGTTGAGCTCTCTAATAAAGAGCACGCATGTTGGGGCCCCACAATTACTGTGAACCATCGATCGTCGTGGACCTTCAATATGAGTTTGACGATATCCCCGAAATGCAAGGAATGCGTGGTAAATTGATATATTCAATAAGATCAATATCAGAAGAGATAAGCGCTTTTCAGAAGTGTAGACGAGGTCCAAGAGATAGACTCGTAGGAGGAACAAAGGTCGAGGCCTTTAAATACTTAGAAAATCCTCTAAGCTAGAGGAAGTCGAATGCTCAGGAGGAGGAGAGATAACAGTCTTCATATCAGTTGTGGAGAGGAGCATGGACCATTGGATCAACATCCAGTAAACAAAGGAAGCACAGAGGACAGGATCAGATCCCATATGTTGGATTTGAGCGCGAAGGACCAGTAATCGCTGGAACGGGAAGTAAGCGCACGAGACTTAACCCTTGTGTGCATAGGAGAGTGGACTTGTCAAAGTCCCAAAGTCCCGAAGTAATTTGGGACTATCCATCGTCAAGGAGGACATGTGGCATAAGATCCACAACTTAGAAGGTTTGTGGACAAGGAGGAGGACAAACTGTCAAAGTATCTCCTCTCTGTCGATCAACAGGAGATACGTGTTGATAGATTGGAGACTTTGGGGAAAACTACTTCAGAGGTTTCCAAGTGATGAGTACAAAAAAATCCCGAAGCCCCGAAAGCCGAAGAGCCCGAACAGTCGAAGAAACCGGGAGCCGTCGATCTGTGGGATGACACATGTCATCAGATTGTGGACTCCAGGTAAAACCGTTCTGGGAGAAACAAAGAGTGAGGAAAACTAATATTTGATATCTTCGAAGGCCGAAGTCTCGAAGGAGACAAGGGTCGTTGATTTAAATATGACACGCATTAATAGATCGCGAGCTCTGGATGAATTGCATCGGGGTTTCGGTTGAGAATTGAGACTGTCGAACCCTAAAGACCCGAAGTGAATCTAGACCGTCGATTAAGGAGGACGCATGGCAGACAATCTGTCATTTCGGAGAAATCTCTCCAGAAGAAATGAGAATTTGAGAATTGAAACTCCCAAAGGCCGGACTCATGGAGGAAATCGTAGCCGCACATTTTTAGTGACATATGTCAGCATATCTTCTGTTCCAGAAGATATCTACTGAGGAAGAAACAAGGATTGAGAGTTAAAACTATTGAAACCCAAATCATGAAATGAATCATAGTTGTTGATTTAGAAAGGTTAGATCTGATCTGTAGATTCGGAAATGATGGATCTGAGTCGTCAGTTCAGAAGCACTGTCAAGGTCGATGAGATCGATGTTTCTGTCACATTGTAGGGATCGAAGGTGTGCGAACTCTAAAAGTTAAGGGCAGGCCGCAATCCCGACCATGGTTTTGGAGAAAGGACATGTGTAGGCTCAAGATGAATAGCAGGATGAAGAGTAGTTTGGTTTCAAACCACCCTTGGCCGCACTTGCAATCGAGTGGTTGCGTAAGGCCATCACCCAAGGTCATATCAAGGAAGGGGCTTATCATAAAAGGAGCTAGCACCCAGACTCTGAGATTTTGTAGGCGCAAAGGGGAAGGTCGTGGGTACCATTAGACCTGCACCCGAAAGTCGAAAGGGCCTGTGTTTAATTACAGAATGATACCATCAGGGTCCCAAAGAGTTGCTTGGCTTCAAAATCAGAGATCCTTGACTAGGAGGTCAGACTAGTTCCCCGACTTTCCAAATCAGAAACCATGAATGGATAATTTGTCTATTGACGATTAAATTCGCAACAAGGTTTGGCCCGCAAAGTGTTTCTAAAGCCTATTACTTTAAAATATAAATAATACTAGTATATGGGATGCCCTTGTATATTGGAGATCAAGTCTGATGTTTATTCGATGTTATGTTATTTTTGGACACTACTTTTATTGTTGATGATATCTTGTTTTATTGGATAATGGATCAAGCATGTTATACATGCCTCCCTTACTGTTCCAATATCAACACTGAATTTATCATGGTTATCATTGATGATTGTTCTCGTGACACCTGCAATAGACACATGTTAGTAATAACAGAGGAAAAGAAACTAAAAGAAGAAATTTTCCTATGCTAATGCATTGACACGATTGTGACAAATCCTAGTTAACATAGGATAGCCATGTGAGTTATCAAGGTTGTATATAGCATGGTTGGTATGCATCTGTGCATAATACAGGTGGTAATATGTGATGCAGGTGGAACTCTTGGAAATTAAAGGTTGTTGGTTCAAGGTGGATGATTTGTTGGATTAGTGGCCGGCGCGTACTAAGAATTGAATGAATTTGAAGTAGGTAAGTTATGTGCATTTATTGCACATGACCTTTACCCTTATCATTGGACGCCACTATAGTCAGGATATCTTCCAAACATTATTGTTGTGGTTATGCTTCGATTTATCAGCAGGGAGCAACCGCTCGACAAATTTGCATTTTAAGACATTTGATTGTAGGTATGTTCTTTTTTTTGGCCCTTCATGAATCTACCCTGGTTATGAAATGGATATTGGCTCAAGTGTATTAGTTGTTCTCTCCTTAAGTGTTACGACTGTGTAAATGGTGATTGTGAATGAAACATTGATAATCCTCTTTCAAATGAGGTTGAAGTCATAGCATTATTGGTTACCCTGGGGCGTTAGTAGTATGTGGGTTTCTATGGGGTTTAATGGCTGAAGCATTATTAATGCCACGCATTGTACATATGAGTAGTTGGTTGATTTCACCACTAGTGGTCAACAAGTGGGTGTTCCTATTCTTACTCGGCCCTATCTTCACCTCTGTGTGGTAGTTGTTTGATCAAAAGGCACAAGGGTTATACCTTGCGTGTGCTAAATCATATTTGTCGCACCAAGTTAAAGTCTCGCCTCCTTTTATGGCCCCTGTCATGGAATTGTTTTATGTCCACAAACAAATCATAGCCCTCCTTGTGTGTATATATTTGGCCTTGAAGTTTCACCATTATGGGGATTTGGCTCTATGCCTCCTGTGATGGCTACTGAGAAAACCCTTGACCCCCATTCTAGAGTTCTGTAGATATTGTCGGGCCTGTCAAGTTGCTACGGGTTATTGTGGATTTGAATGTATGGTCGATTAATTTGAATACACTTTCGTCCAGTTGTTCGTATGTCAGTCGTGTTGGTTTGGCATTTAGTTACTACCTCTGTGATAAAAATGATAGACCCTACATTGGAAATTATAATTTCAAAGAATATTTGAATTGATGTGTGGATATGTGTAATTACTACAGTTGGTTCGGTTGATTGATTTTATACAACAGTGGCAAATTGTTGGTTAATATACAGTCACTCGTAATTGCACTAATAATTATTTGGATGATTAATTGGCATTGGTTACAAAGGCTTAATGTTTCTCACGCATATCGCATGTGTGCATGGTGTTTTGCAAAAGAAAATAATGGGCATGGTCATGATAGTTCCTTTGGAGCCGGATCACTATTGAGTCGGGTCATTATAGAGAATATGTCCATTGCATCCTTATATATGTTTGACTATATAAGCCTGGGTTTTCACAGTGATGGAGTTACACTTGCATGATTGTATTATTTGATATGTATCTTGTGTTGGAATGGTGGTTGTTGTTTGTTTAATTGTCAATACGGTTTTGGCAATTTGATTTTGATTATTGGGTGACTTCCTACATTTATTTAATGAATTTCATCGCATTCAAAGTGACAGACCCGATGGCAGTGATAATGTGACTTCATTGTTGTTTTTAGAAGTATGAATTGGAGTGTATTTGTTGATTGAAGTAATGTATGGGCAGTGGTTGATTCCATGGTTTACAGATTGGAAATGGGTAATATTAAAAAAATGCTATAAAATGAAAAAAGTGTAAACGACAGGAACATAACCCCTTTTAAATTGTGTGGAATACATGTTTCCTTGTGGTGACACTGTGTTGGATATTTGATTATGAACAGAGGACTAGTTAACTGTACAGAAATTGTTACTTGGTCAAAGTGATTGATGGTTGATACAACTCTTTTCGCAGAAAGCTTTGTGGATCGCTTAGTTAATTTCATGAGCAATAATCGTCTGTATTCCCTTCCATGATTTCATTTTCCACTAATTACAAATCCCATCACCTTCCCATATTCATTTTTTCACTCCATGTTCTGAGATTGATTACAATCAAGAGAAATTATGTGTAAAGTAGATGGAAGTGCCAGTGTCTTGTGTGGATTGCAGTGAGGTTTTATTAGTTGCTTTATAGTTGATTGTTGTTTTCATTGAGCAGTGACCATGTTTCCCCCCCCCCTCATTATATCATATTTTCACTCAATACAACCCCTTCATCTATCCCAAAACCTTTTCCACCCCCCTGCTCATTGACTAATAGTAAAACAATTCGTATGGATTGGATTGTGTGAGTCTAATATATTGATGAGCCAAAATCCATTTTGTATTTTAAAAGAGTTTTCATGTATGGTTAATCAAAAGATCATTTTCTAATCAATCATGCATGAAGGGATGTTCCATTCAAATAAAAGGCTAAAAACAGAGGACTATCATGCCTCTGTAAAAAAGAAGGACTAAAGGATAAATAGCATTAGCATGGGAAAATATGACTTTCAGTTTTATTTTATCTATCGTTATGACAATTGACTTCAGGGACCTTGGGACAGCATGTTATTTTGGATATATGAGTATTATTTTGAAATAATTTCAGAATTCATGAGTTTAATTATCAAAAGTGAACATGTTAATGGGAGACACAAGGAAGTGTGTTTTTCTTAACTAATGGTTATGTTATGATTGTTATGATTGATGTGAAATAAAGGGAGTCACAAGGGGTCCCACCTACTAGTTATTATTTATTTATGACCCTTATTATAATTATTACTTTTCCCCCTAACTAAAGTTAGTTGAGTCTTTTAATAAACTTAACTAATGAATTGGTTCAACTTATTCAACCAATTCTAATTTGTTAAAAGAAAAAAGAAAGGGAGGAACAAAGGAGGGATAGAAGCAAAAGAATGCTAAGGTTTTCTCTTTGAGTTTATGTTGAGATAGTTTAGTTTTCATTCATTCATATATTCATCACAACCCAATTCTCTTTTGTGATAGCAGGGTCTTATTGTAGACAACAATATTCAGGGTTGAATCAAATCATTCAAACACTTGTTCTTCAGAGGTGTTGATCTATCTTTGATAGTCGGTGTAGACTTGT